>VWPV01027394.1:0-32103 GCA_013389885.1 Geococcyx californianus | reverse complement strand
AGCACAGGTAGTGTTTTCCTCAACCCCACCAGCAGCATGGAAGAATACTAAAAGCAACAGGAAAACTCATGTGATAAACACATAGCTCAGAGGCTGGTGTCACTGGTGGAACTTTCAGGTTTTTTGATCATGGGGAGGTTTGCATGGCACCAGACCTGCTGGCAACAGATGGAGTTCAGCTGTCTCAAAGTAGGACAAGGATTCTCACTAGCTGACGGAACTCATTGAGAGGGCTTTTAACTAGGTTCAAAGGGGGAAGAGGACAGAAGTACACTTGCTAGAGATGAGCCTAAGTGTATCATGCCAGTGTCAGGGGTGAAATTGATAGCCCAGCTCAAGTACCTCTACACCAATGCACAAAGCATGGGCAACAAACAGGAGGAGCGGGAAGCCATTGTGCAGCAGGATAGCTATGACTTATTTGCCATTGCAGAAACATGGTGGAACGAGCCTCACAACTGAAGGGCTGCAATAGCTATTTGCTCTTCAAAATGGAGAGGCAGGGCAGAAGAGGAAGTGGGGTGGCTCTATATGTTAGGGAGGGGTTTGATTGTACGGAGCTCAATGATTGTGATGCTAAGGTTGAGTGCTTATGGGTAAGGATGAGGCAGAAGGCCAACAAGACACATACCCTGCTGGGAGTCTGTTACAGACCACCTGACCATGATGAAGAGGTTGACAAAGCATTCTGCAAGTGACTGTCAAGTCTCACAATCACTACCCCTTGTTCTCACGGGCAACTTCAACTTAACANGTGCAGCAGGATAGCTATGACTTATTTGCCATTGCAGAAACATGGTGGAACGAGCCTCACAACTGAAGGGCTGCAATAGCTATTTGCTCTTCAAAATGGAGAGGCAGGGCAGAAGAGGAAGTGGGGTGGCTCTATATGTTAGGGAGGGGTTTGATTGTACGGAGCTCAATGATTGTGATGCTAAGGTTGAGTGCTTATGGGTAAGGATGAGGCAGAAGGCC
Organism: Geococcyx californianus; assembly: GCA_013389885.1. Lineage (NCBI taxonomy): Eukaryota > Metazoa > Chordata > Aves > Cuculiformes > Neomorphidae > Geococcyx > Geococcyx californianus. The sequence goes on along the minus strand of VWPV01027394.1, from coordinate 31,128 downwards.
AACAAGACACATACCCTGCTGGGAGTCTGTTACAGACCACCTGACCATGATGAAGAGGTTGACAAAGCATTCTGCAAGTGACTGTCAAGTCTCACAATCACTACCCCTTGTTCTCACGGGCAACTTCAACTTAACAGACATCTGCTGGAAATAAAACACAGCAGTGAGGAAACAGTCTAGAAGGTTTCTGGAGTGTGCAGAAGATAACTTCTTTGACACACTGAGTACGTGAGCCTTTCAGGGCAAGTGCTTCACTTGACCTGCTGTTTACAAACAGAGAAGGAGTGGTGGGAGATGTGGTGGTTGAGGGCCATCTTGTGCTTAGCAACCATAAAATTATAGAGTTCTCTGTTCTCAGTGAAGTAAGGAGGAGGGTCAGCAAAACCACTGTCACGGACTTCCCAGAGGGCAGACTTTGGTCTGTTCACACCACTGATTGAGAGAGTCCTTTAAGAAACAGTCCTGAAGGGCAAAGGGGTCCATGAAGGCTGGACATCCTTCAAGAAGGAAATCTTAAAGGCACAGGAGCAGCCTGTCTCCATGCACCACATGATGAATCAGTGGGGAAGACATTCAGCCTCGCTAAACAGGGAACTTTTGGTGGGACCCAAGAAGAAAAAGAGAATTTATCACTTTTGGAGGAAAGGGCAGGCAACTCAGAAAGAGTACAAGGATCTCATTAGGTCATGCAGGGAGAAAATTGGAAAGGCAAAAGCCAAGGTCGAACTCAATCTGTCCACTGTTGTAAGAGACAACAAAAAATGTTTTTACAAACACATCAGCAACAAAAAGAGAGCCAAGGTGGATCTCTGACCTTCACTGGATACGGAGGGGAACATTAATACCAAGAATTATGAAAAGGCCAAGGTGCTTAATGCCTTCTTCGCCTCAGTCTTTAATAGTCAGACCAGTTATCCCCAGGGTATTCAGACCTGTGAGTTGGAAGACAGGGATGGAGAGCAGAATAAATCCCTCATAACCCAGGAGAAAGCAGTCAATGGCTTGCTATACCTCCTGGACACTCACAAGTCTATGGGACTGGATGGGATCCACCCAAGAGTACTGAGGGAGCTGGTGGAGGAGCTTGCCAAGCCACTCTCCATCATTTATCAGCTGTCCAGCTGAACAGGGAAGGTCCCAGATGACTGGAGGTTTGCCAATGTGACACCCATGTACAAGAAGGGCCAGAAATAGGATCCAGTGAACTACAGGCCTGTCAGCCTGACCTTGGTACCAGGAAAGATTATGAAGTGATTCATCTTGAGTGCACTCAGCAGGCAAGTGCAAGTCAACCAGGGGATCAGGTCTAGCCAGCATAAGTTCATGAAGGGTAGGTCCTTTTTGACCAACCTGATCTCCTTCTATGAGCAGGTGACCTGTCCAGTGGATGAGGGAAAGTCTGTGTGTGTTATCTTTTGAAGAGGTGAGAGATAATACATTAAGAAGTAAGTTTTATTTTCTACTTATCTTAAGAAACTAAAAACATTTTTAATTTCAGACTTCAAATTCCACTAGTATTAACTTTACATGATCCAAGAACTTGTATGAGAGTCTACACCTTTATGCACTGGTCCAATGCTAACAACAGAAGTAGCACACTGATGAAATTCCTTATATATACAAATGTATGCACAGCTTACTTCCAAGGAAAGAAGTGTATCTACTCTGAACAATTTTCCAAAGGCAAAAATCTGCTGGAGATCATTAAATGGGTTCAAGGTTTGCACACAAAATATGGCAAGGTGAAAGTCACATTCAGAACAGTTAGTTGAACCTGACAGCTCAGCAAAGTAGATTTTTATTGGGTTCAGTCTCACCCACAGACAAAGGCATAGGCAAGAGAGAGGAACACACACCCCCAGGAACACCAGAGCCTCACCTATCCTTACAAATCTTTCAGCTTCTTTTTATAGTAGAGAAACTGTACATGACTATAAATCAAATCACAAGCACCATTACTAAAATGGAAGTTTGAAGCATCAAGATAAGAAACGGCAAACTCAGCTTGCTGATAAATGGTTTATCCTTACTGATACTATAGTTTACAAAGTTAAAGTACTGCGATACTTGGCCATATTTAAGCTCCGAGTTAAGTTTCTGCTGTCACTCTGAATGCGTCTTAAAGAGCAAAACCCAGCAATTAGAGCTCAGAAACAGATGCAGCAAAAATCTCACCATGTACTTCAGAAACAAATACAATATTTAAGTATGGGAGTTCTTGCTTGGATCACTCCATTTTTTCTCACTCTACCACTGTTACACTGATGTTATACACATTTTGTCAAAATACTATCTTTACAAATTCATGAAAATTTTAAAAAAATATATACACAGAAACCTATATTTTAGACACAGCAATTCATCTTGAGAAACCAACTCATTCCCCTCTTCCCTGCATTAGAAATTCTACAATATAGTCTCCGTGTATTTCTTTTGCTTCTCTTCTCAATTCTAAAAAGCATCGATAGTTAATTATAACTTTCATGCTCCCAGCAAGCATATAACTAAATCACTTGTAAACATTCAGAATGGAAATTAAGACTTCAGGGGCTCTTCTCTGTTTACTTGTTTATCTCTTTTGCTGCTACAAAAACACTCCAGTCACATGTTCCTTGTAAAGTGAAACAGCTTATTCTATATCTCTGTCCTTTGCATTGCTATATTAATTTGAGCTGTTGAAACCTCTGCTATTGATACTAAAGCTTGGATTGTGCAAGCAGTTATTTTTAAAGATAATATAATGTTGGTCCTAATGTCCCAGGGTACTCTGACACACAGAGAAGTCACTTGGACTTATAAGCACAACTGAGAGATGTAATAAAGTAAAACCAAGAGGGCCAGCCTTACTTCTAATGAATAATCATACAGAATGTATCTGTGGAATAAAGTATCAGCATGGATTTTAATCCAAACAAATCCAATTCACACAAAAGCCCTCTCTAAGCAATAAAAGGTATTTTCTCTGTCTCCCCACTATCAAACAAACAAGTTGTTAATCTTCAGGTGGTAAATGTGAATAACTACAACAACATTGAGCACTACAGCCGCTGACACACATTTCTGCCATCCCCATCAGTCACTTCTGTTTGGAGAGCAAATCTAAGGAGCATGTACATGCAGAATTAAAATCTGACCACTTAAAAAAATAAATCAAATTGGAATTTCTATTTCATTCCATTAGAAATAAAAACGGAGCCATGGGAAAGTCTACACAGCTTACATAAACATTTAAAAACACCAAGAGCACTCCATAAGCATAAGAAAGAGCAATTTGGTGCAGTGCAATACCAAATTCTAACATGAGCTGCATCCTCTGCAGGTAAGGACAGCATGTGACCCTCATTTAATTTGTTCAAACAGCTATATACAATAATTAGTTTACATTTTTTCTTCTTTATCATACCTAATAAAAAAGTATAAAAGTGGTTTTCCTGAACACTAACTGAATCCTAGTTTTCATGCAGAGAAAATGTGACATAAAATGGAAGTAAGAAAAGAGTACCCTCTCATTCTTTTCAAAAGACTATGAACAGGTGAACACAGAGCAATGTATTTATTTGAACTGTGAAGATGCAGTGCATAATGAAAAACAGAGGGCTGGAATTAGGCTAGGCTTAACAGGATCCCAAATAGCTCACACTATGCAGAAGACAGTTACTAGTAACCAGTAACCCAAAGGCATCTGTTCCGTAAGCAAATAGAAAAGTGCCTCAAGGCCAACTGCAGGTCTCTATAATCCCATTATTTTGCCCAGGAAATGACTGACAGAATCTTGATGAGAAATAGTATTTTGTGGGACCAGGTATGGGATTCTCCAGTCAAGTCCTCCAAATTATACAATGATAAATGAATGCTTCTAATGACTGGTTTGGAAAATGAACCTTAGAAATAATGGTGACCAAACCCATTAACTTGCCAGAGCAAAATATATCAACTGCTCAGCCTCACCTCCCTGTAGATTCTTATTTGATGAAGCAAACCTAGCCTTCTGTCAGCCTCCAGGTTTTTAGCTTCTTTAGAGAAACATTAGAATATAAGCACAGACTTAAAGGCTGTCATTGCAGTTTGCTATTGACTTAGGAAAACCAAGGGATAGATGGAGACGCATCAAGTAACTGAACTTTCTAAGCTCACACTCACAACTGGTAGTAACTGTAAAGCCATTAGACATCGTTTTTATCACATTATCCAGAGATATAGTCAAAAACCTTCACTGTAACCTCCATGTAGCACAATTTGGGATTTTGGGAAGAATGGTCAAAGATTTTAACAGCACTGAAATGAACAAATTCCTTCTAGATCAAGTCAGAGAATGAAAAGAATAAAAATAAATCACAGCAGAAGAAAAGACTGAAGTTTGTCATCTAAGCAATGGAACAGCAAGCAATCCTTACACAACCACCCCCTCCCTATCACATGATTCATTCCAAGATCCATGTTCATGACTTATTACACAATTAGCATGACACCATACAGTGCAACTGCTCCATGAGGCAGGAGTCTTACCAATAACCATTCATTAACTCTGTCTTCTCTAATTAAAAATGACTCATGCAATAAGCTGCATTATATGATTAAGCTTCGAACAAACCAAAGCACATTTAGAGACACAGACAAAATTACATTTAACTCTATACAGTACCATGTTAAAGATTTGGAAAATAAGTGCCGCAGAATGAACATCCAACGGGAAAATTCCCATTTCTGCACATGCAGAAAGGTCCTTCCTCTGTTAAACACTCAGTGACCCACAAAGGGCAAGAGAGCACAGCTGAGAGAAGACACGTACAGGCAAATCAACATAAGCAAAATATAACTATTGCTCCTGGCTTACAGTACACAATACGTTCAGTATTGCAATATAAAGAATTATGGGATCCTTTAAGGCTTAAGATCAACACCTGAGTCCAGCACTGACCAAAGCAGAAGAGCATCACTGACCCCAGCATCGCTCCCAGGCTGCAGTATTGAGTGCCATGGCGAACAGCAACCATGCCTCTGAAAAATCAAGACTTAGAAGCAACATCCTAAGACTCTGAATCCAGCTTCCTGACAATGTTTTATAAACATCAAACACCACCCTATAAATAGCAAGGTTTTATCAAGTTGAACTGGAAGGCTCTTCATCATTTGGTTATTTCCATAATCAGACTCTTTCTACTCTTCTGAATAAGTTTATTCACAGCCTACTCATTGCACACTGTGTTAAAGATGATGTTGATCACATTAGGCCTCTGCCTATCTTGCTTCTTAGGTTCAGTTTTCACCATTTTCTAGGTATGCTCTGATCTAGCCCCATCCAAGCTATCCTTCCACGTGCATTCTCAATACAAGCTCCAGAGTCATTGTCTGTAATATTCTTTTGCCACTAAACTTGCCAACTTCTGCTCACACTTTATGACTTGGTGTTTCCATCACCTATCACAATTCCTAACCCTTTTCCTTCCTCCCATACGCTTCCCATTTCCCTCTCTCTTCTCTCTCTTAGCAGATCACAGTTCTAGTCTACAAGCAAAACTTCTCTGTGCTACCAAACATTGCAAATAACAAGTCTTATCAATACTTCAGACCTAGGCTACCAGTTGTCAGAGATTCTCTAAAGAAAGGTGAAGTGTACATACAGAATAATTCTAAAAATTTATAAGAACCATACGGTTAAACTCAGGGATGGTAGTAGGCGAAAGCAGGAGGCTGTGACAAGATTATTAACCAATCCTGACAACTCGGTGCTATCAAACTGCCTAAGCTATCTGAAACCAACTTGCAATATTCCCCCCTTCCAGTCTTCATCCACTTTATTTTCACAAGGTTTGTTTTTCCCCCCACTGAAAATGACAAGAGATCAACTCACATTCAAACGTGGTGAATTAGTTTTTTTAAACACCTGATTCAAGTCAAGTAAAAGGAAAGTTGGGAGCCTGACTGGCTGCCTATACTTTTAAAACACTTTTAAGTGGCTACATAATTTCAGAACAAGAGTAAGAGTACTACCAGAATAATCTGATCATTTTCTACATACGGTTCCTAAATGGTATCATTAAAAATTAACTCCATTATGCATATCATGTATTTATTTCAACAAAGAAAAAGCGTTTATTTCCTGGATATATCTCTGGATATACAATAAACTTCTGTCAATACAGTGAAAAGGGTGGACTGCCCCTTTTATACTTTGATCTCAAGTACCCTGCTAATAACCTTTACCACGATGGCTCCTCCACGGAAGCTGGCAGTACAAATGAACCGGACAATCTGTCTCTTTCAGGTCAGTGGAAGAGGTTGCAGTTCCTCGAGGAAATAAAACAGCAGCTTGCTTTCATATTTCAGAAGCCGGGGTGTGCGCTCTTGGCAGGCCCTTCCCTTCTCTCTCCACAGTTTCCTTTCCCCACTAAAGCAACCTTTTGGTCATTACAGATGGGTCAGACACACCAGAGCCTAAGACCACAGAACCATAAAAGGTTTGGGTTGGAAAGGACCTTAAAGCCAGTAATTTAAAGAGGGATGCACTGACTGCGTTCAATCCTAGAATCATAGAATGGTTTAGGTTGAAAAGACCTTAAAGCCCAACCAGTTCCACCTCCCCCGCAATGGGCAGGGACACCTCCCACCAGACCAGGCTGCTGAACACTTCCAGGGAGGGGGCATCCACAGCTTCCCTGGGCAACCGGCCCGAACGGTGCCAGAGCGAACTCTCCAGGAGTCCCTACCCCCTCTAGCACAAGGGGGAGCGACTCCCAGTCCGAGGCCGGAGAAGCGCCCCAATCCCGGCGCCTCAGCTCAGTCCGCGCCAGGAGACCCCGCGGCCCCGGCCCGAGCTGCCCCTCCGCGCCCCCCGCCCCACGGTGTCTCAGGGCGGGTAAGGCCGGGGCGGCCGGGCCGCACTCACCTGCGGTTCATGGGCCGCACTCGCACGGCCACCTTCACCGAAGCCATGGCTCATCCCCGACGGGCCGTCCGGGCCCACTCCCGCCACCACCGGCCCGGCCTCGCCCCGCCCGGCCCGGCCGAGCGCGGGCCGCCCCCCTGCCTAGGCCATGTCGCTATGGCAACCCCACCGGGCGGCGATGGGGGCAGCGCAGGGACAAACAACCGCGCAAGGCGTTGCTCCTCCCGGAGGGGCGGGAGCGGGGAGAGGAGGAAGAAGAAGAAAGCTCGGGTGAGTGGGGGGGAACTTGGGAAAGAGGTACAAAGGTAGCGACAACCACCGTGGGTGCCTCTTCACAGGGCTGTCCCCGGGTGTGTAAAGCCCCATAGAGAGGGTGTGTGTATATACGCGTATTTATTTATTTTTTTATTTATTGAAAGACCTTTGAGGTCATCGAGTACAACCGCACTTGTCCTTTCAGTGAAAAAATTTTTCCTAATGTCTAATCTGAACCTCTCCTGGTGCAGTCTGAGGCCATTTCTGCCCATCCTACCGCTTGTCACTTGTGAGAAGAGCCCAGCACCCACCTCGCCACAACCTCCTTTTGGGCCATTATAGACAGTGATGAGGTCTCCCCTCAGCCTCCTCTTCTCGAAGCTGAACAACCCCAGTTCCCTCAGCCCCTCCTTGTAAGGCTTGTTCTCCAGCCCCATCACCAAGCCTCGTTGCTCTTCTCTGGATGCATTCCAGCACTCCGATGTCTTTCTTGTAGTGAGGGGCCCGGATATACATGTATATTGCATACATATATATGCATACATAGACACACACATATATATATATACATAAATGCACACACGCACACACCCATAGATGTCTTTCTCCCCATTAACCATATCAAGGGCTCCATCCAAAGAACTGTGGCCAGCAGGTCAAGGGAGGTGATTCTCCCTCTCTGCTCTGCTCTCATGACACCCCAAGTTGATACTGTGTCCAGTGCTGGCATCCCTAACACAAGAAGGATATGGAATTGTTGGTATGTGAAGAAGTGTGCGTCACAATCAAATACTATTTATGTATATAACATGATAAATCTGTGTTGTTCTTTTTTTACTTCTTATCATAGGGCACACAGCTACTCTCCCAAGAGGTATCAGCACTGACTCTATCCTTCGTGTATAAGAAGGAAAAGCTAATTTGGGTCAGTTTGGAGAAAACACAGAAGAAAAGAAGGGTACATTCAAATATACGTTGGGCTGTCTGTGACGTCCTAAGGCTGGGCAGTGGGGGTGAGTCCCCATCCCAAAGGATGCATCTGGCACATCAAGCTGGAGATCTCTCACCAAACCTATGCTAAAGCTGGCAGCAGGACTCCTGTGGGTAGCACTGCCATTTTCATTGCCTTTGAAGAATCAGCTATAGCCTGGACCAGCCTGAGGCCATGCTTAAGTAATGGAAAACCCTAACGAGGCCTTGGAAGCAGTCGCTTGTGCCATGGGAAAGGATAACTGCTCCACAGCACACATCCTCCCCTGGAGTCCAGCTGGCCACAGCAGGTAATCTGATTTGTAAGGAGTAACTGTGAAGAAGACCACATAAAAAAGCAGAATAAGTAATATTACCATAAATGTTAAATATTTTTGTTTGTTTGTTTGGATCTGTCATTGGCTGGAAACTACACCCAGCATGGAGATCCCATTTAAAACATAGTAAAAATATTATTACATTCAAGTCATTAAGGTGCTACTGGCTTGACAATCCAAAAAAACCCCAATTGCCAAGACACAGAAGAGGGTCTCAGAGCAAATACCTCGTCTTTAGTGGTGACTCCTACTGAGAAATTATTGTCTCCGGACAGGGAAAGGAATGAGGAAGAAGGGGGGGAATGGACACAATAAAAATATTAGCTGACAATCAATTAGCATTGGTGGCAATTGGGATCATGTAGATAAAGAAGACAAACTGGGAAAAGGAGAGCTTAGAAAGGAGAGACAGAATGACTCACATTTGCACCCAAGAGGTGCAGGGGGAGCACTAGAAGTGGGGTCAGAGGAACAGAGCCAGGACAGAAGACACTTGGAGAACAAGTAACTGTTGGAGGTGGTCGAAAGGGATGGGGCGGAAGCACACCAGACATGGAAACACACCTGAAAACCAGAGTAAAAAGAGATTCCACAGGGTAGAAAAAGAAGAGGATGAAGAAAGAAGCAAGAAAAGTGATGTCCTCAGCAGTGCATCAGATCAACTGAGAGATTAGGTGATGTTTTAAAAGAGAGGTCAGGTCCAAGAGGTGGTTTTATAGCAAAAGAGAAACTATTACGTGTTCAGTTTGCTCAAGAAAGAGAAGAGGCGGCATGAGAACAAAAGGGGTCTGGGGCAAGGAGTTAGAGAATCACCAGTGCAGCAGCTTAAAAGAGAAGAAGGGAGAAAGAATTACAGGGCCTGTGATAGGAAAGAAGGAGGAAGGAACAATATACCCAGAGGGAGAGAGAAAAGCACATTGTTGGAGACCCAAGAGGTTTTCAACAGCCAGACTGTTGGCCTGAGAATCAGAGTAAAACAGTTTTGAAGGTTTGGAGATGGAAAAGAAAATAGTGGATTCCTAATGTGGATTTTTCACGAGGTTTTCAGTGATGTGAGAGGACTAGCACAGGAGAAAGATGCAAAAATGGAGCCAGAGTTCATGATGATGAGACGAACTCCAAGGGTAAAAGAAAAGAGTTGGGAGAATTTTTGGCACCAGTGTCAGAGTATCACAGATGGGAGGTCATAGGAGCACTGAGTAAGAAAGGAAGGGATCAACTCTGCTATGCCAGAGAGGCATTACTGTGGGAGAGAAAGAACTAGGGCACTAGGAAAACACAGAAGGAGCAATATTTGCTTTAAGATCAGTCAAAGACTGGGTCTCCCCAGTGAGCACAGGAGCCAACACACTGCAGCAACCAAATGTGCAGGCAGAGGGACCCTGCCAAGCACTGAGTAAATTGATAAAACTGTATAGAAAGCTTTAAAGAGGATCTGGGAGACGTGACAAGCTGACAGGGAGTAGTACAAACATGAGAAAGATAACAATAAGTAATAAGATAACAAAAAGTGCATAAGAAAAAAAATAGATGTGTACTTGCACAATAGGATAAAAGAAAAAAAAAAAAAGCAGTGGTGAGAAATACAATAAAATGTAACCATTTTCAGCACCAGTTAGGGATGGCAGAAAAGACAACCAATATGTAGCCTAATTTGCAGAGCATCTACTAACTCTTCTCAAACAGTCGTGCTTCCCCTTTCTCTGATTAGCAAAGCTTTTGAAGAAATACATCTGGTTCAGTAAGTGCACTCTGCGGTTCGAGATATCCAGCCATTAGGGCATACAATGAGCTTCTTCACGCGCACAGATCCTCTCATGAAATGGAAAACACTATTCCACTTCCACAGTGAGTACTCATTGCAGATGGGAGCTGGACTAGCTACTGTATCTGCTGCATGCCCAGCATAAAGCAGCAAAACATCCCCAGGCTCTTCCATTCCCTTGAAATTCTCAGTGCCTTGCTATTTCAGAAATGTCTTTCCTTCACCAAGCCAGGACACAAATGCTGCAGACAATCTAAGCCAGACCTGGTTTTGTCCAGCAGCACTGATGATGAGCCCTCGTCTGTGGAGTGTAAATGGCATCAGGTGCTTGGGTGGTTATGGCACGACACAGCGGCAGAGTCAGAGAGGCTGGCTCCACTCGGCTTGTAATTCAATACAACAAAAATTACAGCCAGGAAAGTGAGATAAATTAATCCACTCAGCAAAACTAAGCAGGATTTGGTTAAATATTGCTGGACTTAGATACATTCAGCATCAGCACTATTTGTGTGGCTTTAACATACATCCATAAGCAGCACAGTTTGCTCATCTGACTCATTCCTGTCTTCAGGTACCTCTCTTCTGGCCCTTGGTTCAGCAAAGAGTTAATATTTTGCTTGAAATTCCTATGGGTTTAGCCATAATAAATTTTTACACTCTGCATGTAACGTCTCAGGCAATTTCACTAAGTAATAAATAAGTTTAACAAGAGGAGGATCCAGGAGGAAGGCTGCTTTCTCAGGGATGCGTCCTTTAGTTAAGTAGCTTGGTGGACATTTGAAGGATTGAGGTTCTAGGAAAGTGACTCTGTTCCCAGCCTAACTTCTACAAAACTTGCCAGAAAGGGATATTTTTGAGACTTTCATACATAGATGACAGTTTGTAGACATCAATCCAAAAAAACCAAATATAAAGGCATGCAAATGTCTTCTGACGCACCATCAAGTGTCTCAATCACCTTTCCTTAAAAACCTTTGGAAAACTCAATTGTCAGTTTCTAAATACTAAATATTTTACACTCAGAAACATCTGGTAAAGTTGTAAATGAAACGTAAATGAAACCCAAACGAAACCCAAAGCACATGTGTTCCCAAATACTTCTCTACTTCTTAGGTATAAGTGTCTTTAATAAACACATGGTTAATGAAGCATTTCCAAGGTTTTTCCTTGCATTATCATAAAGAGCCTCTCTGCTACCCTTAACTCAGGACTGGGAAAACCTGTTCCACCTGTGGTAGGAACGATGCTTGGACTCAAAATCTGGCATCTTTTGAGCTTCTGCAAGTGTCCCAGGTGCTGACAAGGAGATGAGCGGCACTGTACCTGACTGACTCCTAACCATTGTCTTCTGCACTTCCTTCTTGCTCCTGATTGACCTCTTGCAATGGATCTGCTTGGTCAGAAACTCCTTCAGGCACATACTGTCATTTCCTGAGGTTGCAAAACAGTTCCCAAGCCCAGAAGATGACAGGCTAGACCTTTCTAATAATGAGTGGTGCATTCAGGCCCTTCTGATGCATGCTTCCATGTGACGATGACTAGTTGCCTTTCCTTGTGCTCATATGTAAAGAGCTTAGAAGGGCAGGAATTAATGACTCTGCCAATGATTACATGTTACCTGCTATCATCCTTTTTTCTCATCGCCATTTGAAACATGTTCCTGAGAAAGAGAAACTATCGGGATTTCTACCTCAGCCTGCTGAGATACTCTCTGAGTTGGCAGATGATGGAGGGGACAGATGGGCAAGCATCTCCCCATCCCAACAGCCTTAGTTCAATTTGCTGAGTAGCAAATCACTGCTAAACAGATTAAGAGGCTCCTCTGTGGCCAATATTTGGGAGAAGGTATTGTCTTGTCTTGGAATGATCCAGCAGGAAAGTTATCCATCTCTCCACTCCCAGGAGTCCTTTAGGAAAAAACCTGCTTAGCTTTGTCCTCCAGCCTGCTTCTGCAGAGCTTTTCACACCTGTCATGCCGTGCAGAGTCAGCTGTCATTTCTGTTGTCCCCACCAAGACAGGTTGTGAACTCCTTTATCTCAGCCAGGGTAATCATCCTCCTCTTCGAGCTGCTCTGATTTTCTAATCTGTCAAAATAAAAATCATCAGGAATAAACAGCATTGCCCATTCCCAGCAGCACACAAACATGGTCCTTTTTAATATATATACACAGTTTGCTTTCCTGAGTTTCAAGCCAAGATTCAGGTCTATATTCATACCTACTTTGCATGAAATGCATCTGTACATCTCCAGTTTGAAATCATACTTGTATTCAGACAAAGAAGCTTGCCATGGATAACTTCTCAAGGGAACAAGTGTCCCTCTGCTAGCCCCAGCAAGTGCCAGGGTTTCACTACAGCTTCCTGATGGAAGGTCCAAACAGAGCCTCCTGATGGATGAATCAGAAAGGATTTCACTCTATTAAGAATTAAACCAAGTCCTGTGTGAATCCACACTAAACAAGGAGAATTATCCCATTTCCAGCAGGTCTCAGCATGCATTTTCAAGTAAATAAGCATCATGTTGTCAGCTTGAAATTCTCCTTGGGAAACGTGTGGTTTTAATGAGCTACCACCAGTGCCAAATTTTGGTATTTCCAGCTTTGCTCTTTCCTGCAGTTGCCTTTTTCTCTTTAACAGAATGCCATGGATATCAAGCCAGCCCACTTGCCAGGGTGCTGCCAGTGGCTTAGAGTGGAACTAATGAATTTTGGGCAGCACAGGAGGATCACCTGGAGCTGGCAGTGCCAGCACCATCCTTGGCAGTGGCTCAGGGAAAGCAGCAGCAGCAATTGCAGAAGACATGGCAGGACTTTGTGCCTTTGGCAGTAGCGGCAGCGATCACTGTTGTGCCAGGCTGTGTGCCAGCGCTCTACTTCCCACAATTTGGGAAATAAGCTTAAACTAAGTGGTAGTGGGTCTGTTTCCCTCTCATCTTTGTCACTTGCATCCAGCCCTCTTGTTGACCTTCACAGTTACAATGGTGATAATATAAATCAGAATGTGACCACTTCTCCCCTGCTTGGCAGAAGGATCATCAGTAGCTCATCCAGTAGCTGGATGTCGTGGACAACGAATGCTGCCCATCTTTCCAGGTGCATCCCTTCCTGGCTGGCCCTGTGCTCATCACAAATGTTTGGAGGCTGCGTCATGAGAGGTTTGTACAGGACATGGTGGATGCAGAACATATTCCCAGAGTGGACAGCATGTGTGCAGGGATCCTCCAAATTCCAGGCTGGAGGATATAGGAAGATGTCTAGCTGGGCTGGCCAATGTCCTTCCTCACTGGCACCCCCTTACATAGATCTATGTTAGAACCGCGCAGGAGGGTGGGAATGGTTTACAGCCATATCAGCTCTTGTGTGAGTATGGGGAAGCAGACACAGCTCCTGGCTCTGCCACAGAGGGACCCAAGAAGCCACCGCAGTGCAGCCGTGGTAGGACAGGGAAACACCAAAAAGTCCACCGTAAAAGTTTGCTGTGGTCTGCTGGACCACACAAAAGAAGAAAAGTTTGTAAATAGCCTTTGAGTTTGATCATCTGGGGGAATTAATCAAGGAGAGATTCATACTGCTGGGAACACAGGGCTTGATCTAGAACTGAAGCAGAACAGCTTCAGCCAAAGCTTCGTTAGAACTGAACCACAAAGGCATCAGCCTGACTTTCTGCTGCTTTGATCTACTGCTAATTGCTTAATTAATTCTTCTGTGAGCTGATTTTCCTTTTACTGTACTTTCCATCTCTGCTTAATTTCAAGGCATTTTAAACATACTTCATGTGGCAATAAGCAAATGGGGTATATAAGAACAGAGAAACTAATCTACTGCTTATATTCATATATATTCTATAGGATATGACTTTCTCCTTTGACACACAATTGTCATCTCTAACTATGAAAACACAGCCACTTAATTCCTGTTTTAAAATATTAATGGGAGATGGCTTTGCACAACAGAAGTTTACCCTACACAGAAACTTTTCTCATTATGAAGAGCACTCATGAGTTTCACAGAGTATGCTGTAGCATTTTAAATATGTTGTTAGCTTCTTAGAAATTAGGTTGGTTTTGTTCCCTCTCCTGCTTCACTTTCAGTTAAGGAGCCTGACAAGGAAAAGTATGGTAAGAGAAGTGGAAATGAAGAATAAGTGGTTGTAGTTGACATTTAATTTCTGCACAGTTGGAAAGAGAAATGAGATTGTCTATTGTTCAACTCATTATTTTTCCCAGCCATCCAGGAACGTGGCAATTTGTTGTTTCTTTACTAAATATAATAAGGAGATGTTATGATAATTTTTTCTTATCGAGTTCTTATTATTTACAATTCATAGATGGTGGCCTCTAAGTTCCCTTGTTTGCTGTGTTTTCTGGTGTTATCACTCAATTAACACAGCAGCAATCTGTTATGTACAAAAGGTAATATGACAGGGCTTGATAAGCAAGCGAGCCACAGAAAGATCTAACAACGTTTAATGGATTATTGTAGTGCCACATTTGGAGATGTTCTCTCAGCAGCATCCTAGGATTTACACAACACATCCACATGTTACTACCTGGGATTGTGAATAGCCAATGTATCGAGGCTATGTCAGGGACAAGTTCTTTGGTACTCCCATGTAGTTTTTTCCACAAGGCCAGGGAAATTCTTTGAATACAGCACTGCCACTTACTGCTGGCTTTTTAAAATGCAGGCAGTGCTTTCCGGAACCCCTTTTATCATCTTTATTGTCGTTAAAGATGGAGGAGGTTAGGGGCTGCAATGTTTCTTGCAGAGAAGTCTCTTCCAGTATTTCCAGTGAGACATGAGATTGAGCACCTACCTGTGGCCATCTCGCATCCCCAGCTGTGCCACACGTCAACAGTCACAGTGCTGGAAGAACCAGTTGGTTTAGCAGTGAGAAGCACTTCTTCACTCTGTATCCAGAGAAACAAAACTGATGATGCCAATGCCGAAAACCTCACCAAACAAGAGATGAAGACTGTGAAGAGTATCTATCTGGTATATTAAACTCAGGAGCTCCAGTTGTCAGGGTTTCTAGGTTTAAGGCAGGTAAGTGTCCTTGGGTACCCACCTTGGAGGACATTAGGCTGCAGAGCAAGGCCATGAATTATGTGAAAGAAATGAGAACATGAGAGAAGCTTTCCTGGAGGCCAGAGAAGGTTTGGTGGATAGCACATGGGAAAGAAATAACAATTAACCTTTCTTTCCACATTTCCAGTGTTATTTCTGTACCTTCTAGTGGCAGAAAGTCCCTTTTCCTTTGCCTAGAAAAGTTGAGGGTGGGAATGAGTGAGTGATTTGTACCTTGGGTTTAGGGTACACAATAATGAATGACTGCTTGAGGTTGGACACTGGAAGGTCATGGGCACAAAAAGTATGACTGCTTGTATTTTACACTCAATTTGTTCCTTGATTTTTAGCAGTTACTGGATTTCAGTGGAAATGAAAGTGTTATAGCCAAGTGTAGAATAAAATAAGAACAACCCAGGAAAATATAAATTGATGCAAAGCTGTAGGTAAAACACTGAAAATCATTGAGAAGTCTTGTACTAACTTCAGTGCAATTTGATCAATACCTACAGGGAAAAGCAGACAAATATATTCTTGGAATAATGTTCCCTGAGAAAACACTTAGAGGATTTGGATAAGCCAAATTTGGAACAAAATAAAGAGATTACTCTGAGTTAGTATAGAGCACATTTATGTCCTAATACACTGCTTCTATGTGAAATCTAGTTGTATTTAACATTAAGATTAGGACCAGCAGAAAAACAAACTGGAGTACGGGTCAGCCTTCTTAATAAGACAAGACTTTATCTGTAATCCCCAGGGAAAGAGACTATGTAGGTCTGAGTTGCTGAATATGGTAATATCCATAAGAAAACTATTTTAGGAGGTACTTAAAAGGCGGCACACACATCTTCAAAGGATCTACAAATTCCTCTCGACTGGAATGAAATATTTAGGCAGTCTGGAAAGCCATTTTCCTGATACTTGTTCATGAAAATAAATATAACCTTCTTTCTAACCAGGATAGTTAGCCAAGTCTACCGCCTAGTGTGCTAGTGCGTGACTCCTGCTGAGAATTTCAAGGGGCAAAATTAACAGTGAGAAAAGAAATAGCAAACAGAAGCAAGGGTGAGATAAGAGACTGCTGCCTGGGGCTGGGAAGGGCAGGTGGGCTCCTGCTGAAGAAAGGAGCCCATGAGAAGCATCAGTGTAAAGAGAATGACTGGTGAATACCAGCTGTGTTTCTGCACGGGGTGGACAAGGGAGGATTCAACCCATCGGGAAACATTATGAGAAGCCCACTGCTTACCTCCGTCCCTGCAGTTCCTGCCCAACCCCTGAGATCTGTTGAACTGACTCCACATTTTTTGTCCACAAGAAAAAATAAGCTCCATCATTGGCTTCAAAGGCTGATTTTGCGTGAATATGGAGTAGGAACTGCAGGACTTGGCCCCTTTTGAAAGGCAGCTGGATGGGTAGAGTTGGTGTGCTCTCCAAAATCATTGTCAGTGCTGTTCCAGCTGCAGACCAGCCTCCACAAAGACTGCAACCCTTTACAGAGTGCCAGGGTAGCAAGCCCATGAAACACACTCTCAAGCATGGCCCTTCATGGATGGCTTCAGATGACAAAATATACTGTCCATGAGTTGAAAAAGGATGATCAGACAAGGTCATTGTACAGCCCACCCAAAACCCCACCAGATTTGGGGAGTGATGTTGTCCAAGTTTTGGCTGGGATACAGTTAGTTTTCTTCCTAGTAGCTGGTATAGTGCTGTGTTTTGCATTTAGTATGAGAATGATGCTGACAACACACTGGTGGTTTTAGTTGTTGCTAAGTAGTGCTTATACTAAGTCGAGGACATTTTATTTTCCCATACTCTGCCAGCAAGGAGGTGCACAAGAATCTGGGAGGGAGCATAAGCAGGAGAGCTGCCCCAAGTTGGCCAAAGGGTTATTCCATATCATATGAAGTCACACTCAGCACATAAAGTGGGTGCAGTTAGCAGAGGTGGAGATCGCTGCTTGGGGATGGGCTAGGCACTGGTCAGCAGGTGATAAGCAATCACATTATGCATCACTTGTTTTGTATAGCCCATAATTATTATTATCTCTTCCTTTGCTGTCCTATTAAACTGTCTTTATCTCAACCCACAAGTTTTACCTTTTTTTTCCAATTCTCTCCCTCATCCCACCACTGGGAAGTCAGCAAGTGGCTGTGTGCTGCTTAGTTGCCATCTGGGGTTAAACCACAAGTGTATATTTAAAAAGCATTTTGATGAGAATTTAGGAAGAAAGTAAACAACATCAGAAAGACTTTTTTCTCGCAAGTTACCTGTTCCTAGTTCCTTTCAGAAATAATCCTTATTAATAAGAAATTACTTGTTTATTTTTAAGTAATCTTTCAACTTGCAGCATTATTTCTTTTTTAATAATATCTACAAACATCATTAGGCAATGCTTACTGCAATTTACACTCAAATCAAGCCAAGCGAAGTATTTTATTAAAACTACAGCTTGTCATTCTTACTTCATTGTGTTTCTTCAATGATATAAAATTAGATTATGATCACACAAACCAGAACAAGAAAAAGAGGTTTTACGTGTCAGTAACTGCATATAGAAGATGTGTTTAGCATGAATAAAAAATATTCATGTCCAAAATAAAAGTATAGCCTATTCTCCCTCTAGTGGTCACTGCTCCTCCTTAAAAAAACCCCAAACTCTGGCATGGAAATAAATTGTACCATGCTGGAAATGAAGGAAGAGTGAAGAAGACCTGAAAATGCTTTTCATCTCAAGTGTCTACTTTACTGCTTAGCAATGTCCCACTAACAGATCTGATGTTGTTGGTCTAAGACAGCACATTGAGGTCTTACACATCCTTCTGCATGAGCTACAGGGAGAATCATCTGTTTTAAAACCACAGTCAAAACAATTTCATTGGGAAGAGGCCACCTGCCATTCAACTCCTGAATTACTGATCTAGCAAAAAAGAACAAAACCTATTTCTGATCTGCCACATAATCATTACACTAAAAAGTCGCAGCTTTTTGCTAGAGTTCAGAGCAGAAGAAACACTAAGATACAAGAACATTTTTGCCAAGTATTTCAATTGATACAGTTTCCTGTATTTGATATGAGGTATAACCAGTATTTCAATTATTTAAAGCAATATGACTTTCTTATTGGCAAAAAGTTGTGTGTATAAACACATAAAGGACTAATACAGTATTTCATCGCTACTTGACTCCATAAAAAACCTGATAGCACTTATGTTAGCCATGAGAAGCATCATTGCTGCTATAATGATGATGGCATTTTTAGAAAATTTACATGGGATATTGTTGTACACATACTTTCAGATGATAAGCATTGCCAGAGAGAATTTATGTTTCCTCTCCTTGCCTTGGGATAAATATGGTAATATTATTATTAGCAATAACAATTTATATTGCCACATAAAATGTCTGGAGTATCCACTCAGTCAATCCAGAAAAGCCATGGTAGCAGATATGCTGCAGTGTAGCTCCCTCCGTGACAGGAATTTGCAGCTTGAATAAGGAAAGTAAGTAAAAGAGGATAGGGAAAGGAATTGAAAGGAAATGCACAGGGTCACACAAGAAGCCAACAAGCACGTAAGAGCAGAGTTTTTATGAACAGAGGTTTTATGAATCATTTGCTCACAGCCCAACATGTGGGTCACACAGACCGGATCGAAAGAGCACAGTCAGAGCTCAGTGTACATCCTGTTAGAAAACCAAGGAACAGTCCCTTGCATCCACCCATCTATTCCTTCTACTGCTTAAAAAGAAACAAAATACTAGCAATGTAATGCTGTTCATGCATTTTATCTCATATGCCTGACCAATCTGGTACACCACAGAGGCCCTGCCTAAGCTGGCATGCCAGAGAGGCCCTGCCTCTACACAAAACCCAATCTGCTTATGTATGAAACTGAGTCTAGGAAACCAATGAAGTCCTGAAATTTAAGTCAGTGCAGTTTCAAGGTGTATTTACTATTCAAAGGCTGAAAGAGTGTATGGTCAGAAGACACATTGCTAATCCCATATGGAAAAGCAGTGGTAATCAGTGTGTTCCTGTATGCTGACAGAAAAGGCAAACAAGCTCAGACAGTGAAAGTTCTTGCAGGTTAAACATGGATCACAGTTTTCTGCCATTACATTTGTAATGTAGCCCTAAATCATCTGTCAACTAACAGTCCCAAAAGACCTCCCTTTGACTAAGGGCAGCTTGCTTGGTCACTCTATCATCAACATCTTCCATGTGTCTACACACCATCAAGCCAGAGCAAGGCTGGCGTTCACCTTGCTAAGGAAAGGCACCTGACTAAAGGTGGGGCAGTAGGCACTTGCCATTAGAGAGAAGCAGCAGTATCCATTTGCCCTGCATTAGGACTTCCAGGGAACCATCTCACTTCTCTCTCTCCCTGTATGTGTTTAGATGAGGCCCTTAACATAAAGGCAAACACAGTGCTCTGGGGCTCTTTTTTGTTCTGCTTTGTCCTCCCTCAGAAGCTCCTCTCCAATGAATGAGCTCTGCCTCTTTAATCTCCCTATTTTCACATCCCATCAGCTGCAAAGGTCAAAAGATAGGTGTATTTATGAAGGCTTCTTCGTTCAGAAGCCATATAATACCTTTCACAAGATTGTTTTTGCTTCTCTCAAGAGATATATTTACCAGAGGTTAGGGCATTTTTTTTTTTCTTTAGAGATGATTGCTATCAGCACTGGAAGAGCTTCCCAAGATTGCTAAAAGGAAATGTCATATCACAGCATCTAATTTCCAAAGCGATGACACAAAACAGCTTCTCTGCATGTAACATCAGAGCAGCACTCAGAGGTTCTGCATCGCTTTCCATTGCGGGAAGTTTGGAGTATTATTATGAATTTAATAATTTTTCAAGAAGTGCTATTTGAATAATTAAGAACAAGATACAAGTTTGCTACTTTCAGGATGATTGCAATTGAAGATGCATAAATGGCAGGCCAGCTATCAGAAGATGAGCAAGCTTTCCAGGGAGATGGGCATCATTAATGGCAAGATGAGCAGCCTACACGCTTATCCCCAAAGTTGTTTCAGCTGAGCTGTACTTTCCACTAAGCATTTATAAAAGATGTATGGAGTCATTTTAGAAAAGCCATACACACAAAGATTGCTTTTCTTTAAGATTAAGGAACAGAAGGGCTAAAAGCAGGCTTAGACTTCCATTATAATCAGACCTCTGCCTTGCAAGAAGTCTCCTGTATAGAAGTCCAGCAGACCTCAAGGTCACTGAGAGTTTCCCCTCTATTCTATGGGCTTTTCCCTGACTTAGAAATTCCAGCCTACTGACAAGCCATCAGTTAGAGTGAAAAATAGGTGCTGCTTTAAAAAAAAAATAATTCCTGGCCTCTGAAGCCTTTGGTACGGTTCAATATATTCCTGTTACAGATTTAAACAAACTCTTCTGAAGGAGTGGCACAAAAGAAATAAGCAGAATTATAAAACTTTACAAGATTTCCTTTCCCTTACTAGGAACTTATGCTAATCCCTTGAAAGGCAGCAAGGCAACATAAAGAGACCTGTACAGGAGAAACCTTTAAAAAGCTCTATCGTTTTACGAATGCACAAATACGGTCCTTACGTCTTTCCCACTGAGTGAACACTAGAAAATATTGCATACAAGAAACAAAAATAAAAGCTCTCAAATTTAGGTAATATCCTGACAACTACATGCCCATCCTTGGCACTTACCAAAGGTCTTAACTCTGCTCACAGGCAAGCCTATCTAGAAAGGCCTCCTTTTAATTTACTAGGTTCTTTCTTTGCCTTTTGCAGTAAAAATATGAGCATTCTGCTTATTAACTAATGATAAGACCTGATGGTCCCTGATCCTTGCAAAGGCAAGTCACTTTAGTTACACTCTCCTTACCATAAAAATTAAACAGCACAAATACCTTACACACAGGTATAATATCCCACAAAACTGTATTCTACAGGGTAGGGGAGGTTTTTCAGCGCTCTAACATGATGCTGTTGTTGGCTTAAAGCATTTCTAACATTCCAAATTTCTACAAAACCATTAGAGAAAAAAAACCTTCTGAAATTTCCGCTAGTCTGTGCAGGCATTCATGTTTGCAAATGATAGAGATCTTGTGCCTGCAAAGCACAGGATTAATGCCGCCACCCTGTGTCCCTATCAACAACCTGGCGTCCCTACACTTCCATTACTGTTTCCTGGCAACAAAGCACCAAGGCACTTTCATGAATGCTAACAATCCATATTCATCGCAGGCAGACCTTTCCAGAGAGCTCTGCTGAAATGAATGAGTTGTATCTGCTTCCGCAATATCAGACTCACACATGAAACCACTTTTTTTTTTTCTGCATGGAAAAAGCACTATTAAAGTGATTTTTTATGTAAAAAAACACTTCTGTTTTTCTTTCTAGACATTTATTTTTGGAGTTATACTCTATTATTTCACTGCAAACATGTAACAATCCCATTTCTGTTTATACTGCGTGGAACAAGCCTGATTCTATCAGGATGTTTGGCTTTATCAGCTGGGTGGTTTAATGTTTGGATATTTTTTTACCAGTTTACAAGATCAGTGTGTGGTAATGTGATAAATCTAATACTGGGCATATAATAGAATTTTATTTTAAAAAGGAAAATATTTAGCATTTCCATTTTTAAACAGAGATATTGTTTCATTAATACCAAGACAAAAAGAAAAAGAGCCACATCATAAGGATGTTAAGCTTTCTATTTGAACGATATTACTCTTGAAACTTCTTAGCACTGAAGTAAGGCAGAAGTAACTGACAGCAGAAAAGCAGCATGAGATGCTTTTTGTATCTTATACCATTGTGATTGCTCTAGGAGAAAGGACTGCTCCCTCCGAGAACAAGTTCTCCTTGAAGTCCTAGCAGGCAAAGGGTGATGCAAACAGAGTGGCTCTCATGAGTGTTTTGAAATAAAAAATATTTCACCTTATTTTCCCCTCCTCCCCATAGTTAGCTGCTGTTTTGGAGGCTCTGAACTGAACCAAAATTTTTATAGCCAGTATGGGAAGAAAGGGAAGGGGCAGGATCTTCCCATACCACTGTGATACTATCCCGGAGGGCTGCACACCACACTCCTGCCTCTCTGCTGTGCTGGGGGCTTGGCTGTCCACCAGAAGCGTTTCTTAGCTGAAATGGTACCCTCTAGCATGAATCTTTTTTAGTCTAATGGAAACCTGGACTGGTTAAAAAACCCAAACCAAATAGCCAAAAATACTTCTTCTGAATTAGTATTAAGACAGGTTCTGAAGCATATGGAAAGATAAAGGAAAATACAGTTATACCCTGTTGTGGTTATGGAGAACTTCCATCAGCATTTTGATACCAGGAGGCATCTCTCATTTCTACTATACCAGTTATATTAGATTATGCAAGTTATCTGCAGCCCTCTGGCCCCAGGTGACCATCATATTTGACCCTTACTCCTTATGACCTCCATCTCCTTCCCTGGTGGGGCTTTAGTTACTGTCGCAATGCTCATTCAATGAGTGAATGGTCCCTTAGATTCTGTGCCTGCCTTCCCCAAGGGCTTGCTCTTGCTGAAATGCTGTCAAGTTCACAGTATGTGGATACAGATTGCAAGGTATTATCATAAAAAAAATATACTTTATTGACAAAGAATCAATACAAGGGTTTATACTGATGCTGCCAATATTGTTAATACTTCAATGTCCTAAGGCAAAATTTGTTTGACTTGAAAAAGATCTGAGCATAACCTGGAACAATTAATTTTCTGTGCTTTTCCCTCTGACAGCTGGCTCTGGCTTGAAGTCAGGGCAAATAAACCTTTTGGTTCATTAACATTGCTCTGTGACCGTCTGCATAGCAAGTTTTTTTCCCCTCAACAATTGTTTTCTTGGATAAAACTGTCCAGGTAGTGAGAAAGTGAGTAATGTGTTTCAATCACACTTAGCAGACCTAAAGGGTTAGCTGCCCCTTTCTGTAATATAGGGCTCTGGCTGTGTTAGTCTAAAATGAGTTTAAGATGGATTTCCTGAAGAAACGGTTCATGGCGTATAATCTGGCTGCTGAGTGGTATTTCTTAAGGTGACAGCATCCCCAGCTGACTTGCTCAAGGGCTGTGTCTGTTGAACAAAGTCAGTTCCCTGTGCATAAGCAGATGTCCCACAAAAAAATTAACATTTCCAAAGGACTCACTGAAGAAGGGAAAGACAACCCTGACCTACAAGCTGTGACACAGTCCATGGCTGTAGTCATTTATACACACACAGGGGGTCTCAGTACATAGGGGCAAGAGGTGACACCTTGACAGCCATGATGGACTGGGGACAGTCACACAGGGTACAGAGACATGAGCACTGAGCACCAAGCAACAATATTCATCCTCTCCTCACTGATAGAACCACTTTGGCTAAAGGACAGACTATTCTCTCCCCAAGGTATGGATTTCTCCCTTGGAGTATAATCTGAAATCAAGAGTTCAAAGTTAGCTGAAGTCCAAAGCAGCAATGACAGTCTCAAGCCTTGTTTACTGCTTAGCTGCAAAAAGCAGGCATGTGTGCAGCATAATAAAGTTCAAATGCAACCAGTTAGCTGACTCTCCCTCAGACATGTTTTGGATGCCAGTGTCTACACACAGTCCCTATGTTCAGAAGATTAGAGGCAGATTTGCCAGAGCTGAGAGACTTCAGGCTGTCCCTTGCAGATCAGCAGCTGCTGCCTGGTCAGAGAGTCTTTACTGGGAACATGCAAATCCAGTATGGGAGAACTGGATCAGAAATAGGTTTGTACCTTCATTTGATATTAATAATATTGCAGAGGACAGACTATAGAAATTTCCTCTCTTTACAAGAAAATGCATTTTTAACAACCAAATTTCAACTTTTTTGTTACTTTTGAACGGTTAACACTGCTTTATTCTTAATATAGTGTTATGAAAGATTAAATATTCATAGTGACTGAGGGACTAGATGGACTAGTTAAAACATGGTGACACACACACACAAAAAGACAACTAAAAAATATTTTGCGAATAGAAAGAGACTACCCCTTCTCAATATTGTTTAGCTGAGATTTTATACAATATGGAAAACGTAGTATTATATTTCTAGCATTTTACTGCAGATTTTGGAGAGGGAAGTCTAGAAGGTGGCATTATATTTTAAGGCAACACTACTCAATAGGTGTATCTTCACTGACAAACTCCTACCAGCTGGCTCTGCCCCATACTCTTGGATGGAGGAGAGGTGGGGAGATCACTTTTCTTATCTACTTTATGGTTTCAGTGCCTACCTGAATTAAGCAGGAGAGGGAAGAGCAGTGAAATGCTGCCATCCAAGTACCTGAGGTCACCAGTGGTTTTTCGGAAGCTGTCACCTTGATGTTATTGCTTCGTGAGCTAGCTTAAATCACTCTTAGAGCAGAAATGTCTCCCTGTACTGGAAATCACACCTTCAGCAGCCACTTGGAGTTACCTTCAGATAGCAACCGCAAGATCTCATTTTCACATTTATCTGAAAAATAACTAACCTCCAAGTAATGAAGCTGAATTGGTTGAATGGAATTCTCCAGGTTAAAACTACCATTCCACACAGAATTAAGGAGGCAGAAGGCGGAGTATGGGGAGACTTCATAGTTCCTCTGTCTTGCAAGAAAAGAACAAAGTACCTTTTTTAATAAACTTTTCAGTGCTTGAAAATGCTGAAGTGTTTAATCTGTTTTATGAGTAACAAGCACCTTTTATAAAAATTTAATGTAATTTATAAAAATATACTTAAACAAAAGGGGGTTTGTCACTACTATTTTTCTCTTGAAAAATTATGACCAGCTGTATGTGAAATAATTGCATGTCAGGCTGAAACCAGGAAATTTTTATTTGATTTAGTATGTTGACTGCTTAGTATTGTATAGCCCTACTTTGTAACCAGAACTGCGGTGGAAAGGATTGTCTTAAGCCACCTGGCACACTTAATTTTAAGATTCATACGTTCATATATTCAAGCACCTGTTCTCATTTCACTCTTTGGAGGTGGGAAATTTATTCTTTCGAGGGTAAGATCTCATCTCACAGAGCTGAGATTTATTTTCACATTACTGAAGGCAAGATGGTGTAAATCATAGTCAGAACAGAGTCTTTTAGAAGGCAAACGTGTGCAGAGCTGCTCCATGTGGAATTCTGATAGAGAGGAGATTGAAGCCACGTTTGATGTTGCTCTTGACCTACACTATTTCTTGATGTAGGTTTTTTTTAAAAGGATGGCACAGGAGAACCCTATAACTTGGAAGGGGCTCTACCACCCTGAGGCTAAATGAGAAATAAGTGCTAAAAGGCACTCTGACTCTCAGAACAACACATCCAGTCTTTTCCACAGCCAGCCAAGCTTTAGGAGCACTAAAAAAATTTATGGCCAAATCGAGTCTACCAGATATGGTAAATTTACAGCCAATTCAAGTACCAGAGATGGTATAACTTACCATCAGCTCCCCAGTGTCTGCTGTGACTGAGAACTAAATGATTTAAATCAATAAATGTTTGAAGGAATGAGACAATCAAAATAACTCACAAGTTTTATTAGTATCCATAAGGGGAACTGGCAGAGCTTCAACACAAGCCCAGGCAGAACTTGTTAGAGGGGCTTAATACTGCTGTTTGCCCAAACTGCAGTAATTATTAACCATAAGACTAGTAATAAACAAGCTTATTTATGGCTTCATAACTTGATGCTGGCATGGGTCTTAGCAATTTCAAGGCTGAGCTGGCTAGAAAAAGAAGCGTTTGGAAATCCAAGAGCTTCTTTATAGGATCTTACTGTTCACAGAGCCCCACACTTGATGGTGACAGCAAGCTCCCAGTAAGCACTGTAGTAACTTTCAGCTGGGCAGACTTGCCTTCTCAGGTAGGACTGGTGTAACCAGCTCTGTGCTTTTGAGATTCTCCTCTGGACGTACCTGCTTCCCTGTCAATCTGTGTTTTCAAGGGTAGGTTTTCCTCTCCATCCAGGACATGTTCTGATCCCCCTCCCTTCTGGGGAGGGGGCTCTTCAGCTCCACAGTGGTGTCACTAGCTATTCAAGACCACCATGCACACCCACTGGGCAATGCCCACCCAACTTCCAGCCTAGCAATGATGCTTAAAGCAGGCTGAGCTTCCTACTCATTTCTACCACAGTTTATCTTGGCTGTTGCAAACGTCACCTCTAGCCTCCTATTTCCCAGTTGCTTCAAGCTCCAAGATAGAGGTCACATTCCCAGCACCATCTTCAGCAGTCCTTCAGGTGGCTATAGTTTGCATCAGGGCCCCAGCCCATCCCTCCTAGGTGTATGGCTGCTCCTCTGTCTCCATGTCCCTGGTAACAGACAGTGATGTTTTCTCCAGCTGTTTTACCAAATGCTTTTGGCTTCATGGATCACCCAGGCTTGTTCCTCTAGCAGGGCATGCTCTGCCGCCAGTTCCTGGTTTCCTAGCTCTGCCCCAGACAAGGTTTCATGCCCTGGGAGAGCCCACCCATCTTGCACCTGGTGCCCCCTGTGAGAATGTTGCACAGAGCCTTGCTCCACTTGTTTTCCGGGCTTCTTAGCCAGGTTAAGTCTTGATATCCTTATACTGCCATGTATTGCTTGTCTCAGGACTGAAAAGTCCTCCATTTCAAAGGCTCAATGTAAGTCACATCACTTATACTACATTAGTAGACTGATTCCAGTAAAACTGAAATATTAACAAGGACAGAAAGAAGAAAGGAAGGAATGCAAGTATTCTTGCATGAAAATAAACCAAACCAGTGTGCTGCTATTCTTCCCAGAGAAGAGTTACAGTGTGGACAGATGGCACTGCCACCAAGCAATACTAATAAAAGGATAACCCCAGCACTCCGAACTAATTTGAAACCATCTGTATAAAATTAAAAACACTACCCATAGTTCATCTTTTCCAATACAATAGCACACTCTAATAGGGAATCACCATGATGATAAATGTAGCAAATTTGTGGTGTTCTCTGTTAAGGGTGGTGTTCAGCACACTTGGAATTTCTGTTGCCCCAGGGGACTGAAGCAGCAGTGTAAGGTAAGATACGCAAGGCCCTAAAAGTCACAGCTCAGCAGCTGCTCTAGGAGGGCACAGGCTCCCCCACGAAGAAGCAAGAGGTCAGTCTAGAAGCAGCATATGACCACAGGGGAACTGACTGAGGGGCTATGCTAAGGGTTTGGCATGCTCGCTGGGGTGCAGGGCCTTCTGTCTAGGGTTTGTGCTTTTTGGGGGATGAGCAGGAAGGTGGTCTACTACTGGTTTCCAAAACCAACACTCACAACAAGTGAAATATTAGAGTATTAATAGTTGCTGTTACCTTGTGAGCCCTAAAATTAAAGAAACACAGCTGAAATGGGAAAGGGAGTAATTCATCAGTGAACTCAGATGGCTTCTGTTGAATGAGTTTGCTGTGTGACCTGCGTAGCCCCTCTCCAAATTATTTTCTTTTTTCCTAGCATGCTTGATAAAACACAAAGAAGAAATATACTCATTTCACAGTTTATGCTGGATATAACTAATTAACTAGGAATGTCAAGGATTTATAGTTTAATTCTGGTTGAATTAACAAGGGTATTTTTTTAAAAAAACAATGCAATTGCTTTCTGTTGTCATAAACTAGAAGCACATCTAAAGAAATAAAGTGCTCTGGTTTTTTTGCTGTGGAATTGGTAAGGGAGAAAGGTGACCTGGTCAAGAGAATGAGCAAACAGTTATTTTAATTACGAGAGAATGATTTTCCTCTGAAACAGCAGTAATAAATAATGAAGTACCCTTCCCTTCATTCATGACGCTCCCTTGACTAAATTTCATCATCTATCTGAAAGGGCTATCTGGTAGTGTATTTAATAATTAGAAGTGTAAACTGCCAATAATAAATGTCAGACGAACGTGTAAAGGTTCTTTTCTTTTAGTACATTCAAACATCTTTTTAGTGATTACTAAAGAAACTTAGGACACCTTACTAAAGAAACCACAGTACATTTTTCCCCTTCCATATGTTGTTTCTGTTTACCTCTCTCCTTACTGGGTGTTTTATTGTCCCCCAAAGAAGGTCAGCCAGGTCCTCTTCTTGAGTGGTTACAGTTAATTCAAGTGGTTCAAATGATGCTTTTCCAAGTGCTTTGCCATGCATTTGTCAATACTAAATTTCCCCTGCCATCACGTTGTCTGTTCACTTTGCTTTGTTGGTTTGCAGAGACCATGCGAACAATAACCTGTAAATCACTGCAGCCTCCTCAGACCCTTCTGGCAATTTGCACTAGTGGATGGCAGTCAGTACAACTGCCCAGCAACCAGTGATTTATAGGACACAAGTCTTTCTCTTTTGCACCTTCCAATTGAATATAGATCCCCGAGTTGTTCACCCTTCAAAGAACCTTTTCTGTCTTAAAAGAGAGCTTTCATGTACATTGACTTTGTAAGTGCTCACAGCACCACTGTTTGTACTTGCTGGGGAATTTCCATATATCCTGTCATTATTGTTCATTGTCTTTGTCCATGTCCCAGTGTTTAGTGATGTGTTGTATTATCATGCTCCTTGACACAGCCGAACACATCAGTCAAAGGGCAGAAACAAAGTTCTGAAGGCCACTCCAGCCATATCACAAAGCATTCATACTCACACTTTCTTCTAGCATGTCATTTTGCTTACACACACACAGAGGCAAGATGAAAATATTTCTATACTGATA
Source organism: Geococcyx californianus (assembly GCA_013389885.1). NCBI lineage: Eukaryota > Metazoa > Chordata > Aves > Cuculiformes > Neomorphidae > Geococcyx > Geococcyx californianus. Next base: position 2,164 of record VWPV01027394.1, on the reverse strand, counting down.
AATTAGAGTAACTTCACTTTAACAATTCCACAATCTTCATACAGCAAGGTAACAATTGGAAAAACTGTGAAGCATCATTACTTGGATGTGGACCCAATCAAAGCTGTGAGGTTCACATAATGTTGTGAAGCTTCCACTGTATGCAGCTCTCAGTCATTGTTCTGCTTTAGTTTGGAGAATTGCACTGAATTTAGAAAAGATGAAGGAAAAAACCATGCTTTTTATTGTAGGTTTCATAACAACCAACAGCAATAATAATGAAATGCTAGGTTTCCTTGACCTTGAGCAAAGGGCAGGAAGAGGGAAAAGCACTGGCTACAAAGGTATTTTCATGAACCCTGTGCTCTCCAACACTGATGACCTGCGACAAAGCAGTGACCTGTTCAATCTGGACGTATGCTTCCAGCCTGTTACATTTGTAAGAAATTTTATTTGCTTACTAAGTTGCTAAGGATGTTCTTGGTAAGAAATCTGAAACCAATTTTTACAATACTATAAGCTTTCAGGGACTTTTAAAGAAATGACCACTTTAGTGAGTGTAAGAGCACCGTACCTCTCTGGGGATTTGGAAAACAAAAGTAATCCAAATAAACCTTGGGGAGATGGGGGGGTAAGCTAACACAAGGAATGAATGTCACTTCTATTGAACTGGCAGGCACTGTGAAATCCCACCTGAGGAGCAGGAAAGACACAGCTTTTCTATTTTATTGCATTCAAATTCTGCAATAAATCAACCATGCTTAAAGTGACTCTGAGCAAGTCTGAGTGTGGCATACTGAACTGGAAGAACTACAGAAGTCATGAATTCTTCCTTATTTTGTGCTAGGTGCAGTTTTTGTGTGTTTGTTTTCTTTAGTGTCTTCTGTATGAATAGTTTGAGGACTTTATTTTAAAAATCAATTATAATGTCTTTTTTTATTATTCTATGAGACAAATCCCCTTAGCCATATTAGTTCAATAATAAATAAGTAGTTTTGAACGTTGTTACTAAATTATGAATTTACATGGCCTGTACTGCTGATCAAAACATGAAATAGCACAGTCAGCCTTTCTGAAAAAGAGTGTTTTAATGTATTGTTCATGCTTGGATTTCAAATTTATGCTTTATCTTAACAACTATTTCTGAGACAATAAACAAAGGAAAATAAAATGGACCCTAGAATCCAACCAGAACTGTTGCCTATCATTGTGTGGATTTTTGGCACATATGCATTGCATAGAACATCACCCTGGCACATCATTCCCCATACCATGGAATGCTATAAACAACTGAAGAACAAACTGTTCTCTTCCACCAGTAATTAATAACTCATTCAAGAGCTTTTTTTTACTCGCTTATACTCAACTCACTTTAATGACATTCTTTGTAAGCCTTCTAAATACCAGGTTTTCTTTTTGCTCAAGCAGACTGTAGAACCTGCAAGTAATGTTGGATATTTCTTCATGAAACATAACTGAACTAAGAACCCTCTGCCTAATATTTCCATCTCTTTACAAAGAAATGACCTGTCCAAACACAATTTATAGTTCAAGCAAGAACTTATTAAATTCATTCCCCCAAAGAACTTATTTGTGATATGCAACCAGGTAAAACCTTTTCAACTTAAAATTGTTTCTTTGAAAGACTGCATACTTACTCATAGAAATGAAGGCATGCAGCCTGTAAAATTATTGCAAAAATGCAAAGGCTCCAACCTCAATCTCTGTTTTGTTTATTTATCCTGGCACTGCCACCACTGCAGGGATTTTTTGAAATACCTTCAAGAAATTACCTCAGGTATATTGCCTTTTTAATATCAAAACTAAAACCAACTATCAGCTAATGGATGTATACAGGTACTTTTAAGTTACTGCTTCACTTCACTCTCCACAGGTTGCTGTCTCAGGTGTCAACTGTGAAGACAGAAAAAGTTAATGTTGTTACTGCATTGGCAGAGAGCCGAGCTGGAGCCAGGGGCAAGTGATCCCCATTTTGTTCTGAGGTGAGGGCCAGGAACAAACAACAGACAGATCTTACCGCCCCATGTTACTTAAATAGAACAGTGCTCTAGACTTTTCTTTCACTGCTGGCAGCAGCGCAGAGCGGCCAGCAGGTCGAGTGAGGTGATTCTCCCCCTCTACTCCACTCTCATGAGACTATGCCTGGAATATTGTGTCCAGTTTT
>VWPV01027393.1:0-11628 GCA_013389885.1 Geococcyx californianus | reverse complement strand
TTCTATGATTCTGTGAAACTCTTGCCTGCTTCCAGAGACTCTTTCAACACTTTGTTAATTGATTTTGTGAAACTTAAAAATACAACATTTTCGGTAAAAATGGAGTACAAGTAGAATAAAATTTTGTTTATTCTTACAGTGATAGGTATTGTGTTCCTAAAGCAGTCTTATCTGAAACTCGCTTATAGAAGTGGGATTTTTAGGGAATATTTCTACTTAATTGAGGAAGAACATCTGTTCTTAATAGATGTTTCTCTCTGATTCATATCACTAAATAAATTAATATATAAGGAATAATATTTGCTGGTTTTGAATTGATTAACCTTCTGACAGCAAGGGCAAAATAGTAATTGGAAATCATTCTATACAGTCAAACTGGGGGGAAAACTGCCGTCTACTCTTTGTAGTTTTTTTTTTTTATGTGACTGCATCTGTACTTAACACAAAAATGGCAATTATTTTGTGTTGTGGAGGACCCCGTGCAGGCGGGTTTGTAGGCAATGTGCAGGGAGGGCGATGAAGAGCCAGTTAGGGACCATATGTGCCATAACTGCTCCATTACACTGGCTGTCAGTCAGAGTATTTTGATGGATACTTATTAATGTAAATGGCTTTCTATTTTTCCTATCTTTGTTGGGAGAGAAACCAGAGCACCTCTATTCCATCATTTTTTTTCCCTAATTAATTGACATAATTAGTAGAAATGGGCCATTTGGGAGTGAAAACTCTTTTAGTAACCTAACTGATATAACTAAATACTGTTTATCTACACAAGTGAAAGTAATTTAAATTAAAATGTTTTGTCCAAACCTTTATTTTTATCATAGCAAGTGATTTTAGTTCTGTTCTTCTTATTATGGTATCCTCCAGTTTTTGTTTCATGTTTTACACTTTCCCCTTTTTATAGGAAGCCATAGACCATCAGTATTTATATACTTTTATATTACAAACAGCAGTCAAGGAAAACGGGGAACTGAGTCGCCAGGCAATGTACTGGGCTTTGAGACAGGTGTTATGGAACCTAAAAAATAAAGGAAACCATTATAATATTTAGATATGTTAATTAAAGATGGATCTCTTAAAGTGATGATGTTCTTCCAAGTATCAAGTGATAGGAAGAGAGGAAATGGCCTCACGTTGTGTCTGTGGAGGTTTTGGTTGGATATTAGGAATGATTTCTGAATTTAAAGAGTGGTGATGCCCAGGCAGAGGCTGCCCAGGGCAGTGGGGGAGTATCCATACCTGGAGGGGTTCAAAATACACACAGATGTGGTGTTTCAGGACAGGGTTTGGGAGGAACGGAGTGGTTGGGCTGGCGGGGGGACTAGATGAGCTTAGAGGCCTTTTCCAACCTAAAGCATTCTATGATTCTACAGGGAAACTGGGGAGGGGCTTTTGATCAGGGAGTGCAGGGAAAAGATGAGGGAGAGTGTTTTGAAGCTGAAAGAGGGGAGGTTGAGATGAGATGTTGGGGAGAACTGTTTTGCTGTGAGGGTGGGGAGGCCCTGGCCCAGGGTGCCCAGAGCAGTGGTGGCTGCCCCATCCCTGGAGGTGTTCCAGGCCAGGTTGGATGGGGCTTGGAGTCTCCTGATCCAGTGGGAGGTGTCCCTGCCCACGGCAGGGGGTGGCACTGGATGGGCTTTGAGGTCCTTTCTGACACAAACCATTCTATGATTCTATGAAAAGAAGTACTGATGGACTAATAATTTAGTTATATAAATGATGATAGTGTCTGAAATCATGTTAGTGCCCTAATTTCAAAACCACATCAGTCTAAAGCTCTTTCCTTCTGCTTTTAATATGTGGATCAAGTTCAAAACTTTGTATGATTAATTATGCTGTCTTGGTGAATGAAGTGCTCTGGAGTAAAAGACACACTTACCTACTGATTAGAGGGAGATAAATTTTCTTGGGTTCACCTAGGTCTTTTAATTTTATTTTGTTGGGTTTTTTTCCTTATCAGTATGTAATATTTCTCTGGTTCTTAAAGATTATTAAGGTCACGTTGATTTTTGGATGTCATGTTAATCAGCTCATTCAGTGCATTCAGAGTTTTAATAAACCTACAGTGCAGTGCTACCCCCATATTCGTGCGTCGGATGAGTTTCTGTTTTCCTTCTAGAGAAAGCAGACTGTCTACTGTGAGAGTGACATGTCCTATTAGTAGAGAGAGGTTTTTAATGACCAAGATGTCCAACGAGGTAGTAGATACCCCATCCCTGGAAGTGTTCAAGGCCAGGTCAGGTGGAGCTCTGCACAACCTGATCCAACTGAAGATGACCTTGCTTATGACAAGACGGTTTAACTGGATGGCCTTCATGGTCCCTTGTAACCCAAAAGCATTCTATGATTCTATGGCTTCATGATTTCATGATTCAATAGATGTGCAAAAACAATGCAGAATGGGATGTCATTCTAATTGTAGAGCATTAGAAAGCAGACTGGTGAATGTTAACGTCGTTAATTAACATGGTTAGTGTAAGCTAAAGTGCGCTATAAAGTTGCAGGCTCACACTCAGCTCTTGGCAGCTGCTTTTCAATTCAGCATTGTTACTTTGGAGAATTTAGCCTAAAAAGCTGTCATCCCCAGTTGTATCACTGCTGGAGGCTGGGCTGCAAGGTGGAACCACAGCAGTCAATAGAATCAGTTGGTTGAAAAAGACCTTTGAGATCATCACATCCAACTGTACTTGTCCACTGCTAAACCGTATCTCTGAGCGCCTCATCTACTCGTCTTTTAAATACCTCCAGGGACAGTGACCCGACCACTTTCCTGGAAAAAGGAAGAGTAAGGAAGGAAAGAAGGCTTCTTGAGTTGATTTGGCCATGGGAAGATCTACCCACTGCATGGACACTTCCTTACCACAGAGCTGGGGCTGGGTGGGGACCAAGAGGGAGAGTAGAGACAGGCAGGAGACACGGATGTTCTTCAGATCTGACACATGAGCACCACACAGTGAGCACCACCTCAGCCAACAGTTGTGGGCAGAGGACTGGTGGCCCTGGCCATGATTCCACGATGCCAAAGATCACACAATGGAAGAAGAACCCTGTCAAAATTAATGGCAAACAAAACTGCCTCTCAAACAGGTACTGTTTCAGAAAACTTTTGGTGGAGTCAAAACATAGGGTGGACTGATGCCATGAGGAGTTTTGGCAGGCAGGGCAGCCAGGGTAGTGCTGTGGCTTTGGCTCAGCTGCAGAACGTTGCAACTCCCTTTCTGTAGGAGACTGAATACAGTCCTTATGGTGCACTTGCACAGCACCACCACCAACAGGGCACTGTTTGATGGCTGATGGGGTCTCGAGGCACCCAACCAGCCACAGCGTGCACCGGTTTCAGAATGTGCTTTTTCAAGAAATGTGCAAGAAAGCTGAGGAGGGGCTCCTGGTCAGGGAGTGCAGAGGTAGGACGAGGGGAATGTACTGGAGCTGAAAGAGGGGAGATTGAGATGAAATCATAGGAAGAAATATTTTTTCCTGAAGGCTGGTGAGACACTGGCCAGGTTGCCCAGAGAAGCCATGGAAGCTTCCCCTTCCTTGGAGGTGTTCCAGGCCAGGCTGGATGGGGGTTTGAGGCCCCTGACCCAGTGGGAGGTGTCCCTGCCTGTGGCAAGGGTTGGAACTGGATGGGCTTTGAGGTCCCTTCCAACCCAAACCATTCTATAATTCTATGAATTAAAAGAAGTTGTTACCAATGACAGGTGTTATAGAAAAACTTCTTGAACACCCAATGCAACTGTCTTCATAAGTTAGCCACTGCATTTTTCACAACTTCGCTGAAAACTATCACAAAAATTTCCTCTCCTGTTAGCTCCCTCTTGTGTAGCTCAGGGATTGTATTCTTTTCCATTATTTTTTTTTTCCTGAGATGATGTGAATCAAACTTTTTCCCAGGTCTAATCAGGTGGAGAACTAGAAGATACCTGAGAAAAATGTTCTTAGAATCATAGAATGACCTGAGTCGAAAGGTACTCAGAAGGACTGCCAAGTCCAGCTCCTGTCCCTGCACAGGAGAACCCCAACATTCACATCACATGTCTGAGGGTACTGGCCAAATGCTTCTTGAATATTGTCAGGCTTGATGCCATGACTGCTTCCCTGGGGAGCTGTTCCAGTGCTCCAACACCATTTGAGGGAAGAATGTTGCTGTTGTCCAACCTAACCTTCTCCTGGCACATCTTCCTGCCATTCCCTAGGGTTCTGTCCCTAAGAAACTCATCCATCCATCTTTTAAACATCCCCAGGGATGGTGACTCCACCCCCCTCCCTGGGCAGCTGTGCCAATCCCTGGCCACCCTTTCAGGGAAGAAATTCTTCCCAATGTCCAGTCTAAACCTCCCCTGGTGCAACTTGTGGCCTTTACTTTCTTTTTGAGCCGTTTGACAAGCTTTTGGACTGCACTGCTGCATTTGGACCAGTTCACCAATTCACCCCCTTACCTGGAGGACACGCTCAATCTGTCCTCATGCTGGTGCCAAAGGAGATTCCAATTAGATATTAAGTAAAATTTCTTCACTGAAAGGGTTCTGGGGCAGGGGCTGAGGCTGCCCAGGGAGGTGTGGAGTCCCCTTCCCTGGACTGATATAAAAGTCAGGCAGTCAGGGTGCTCAGGGGTATGATTTAGTAGTAGACAGATTTGGTTGGACTTGATGATCTCAAAGGCCTTTCACAACCACAGGATTTTATTTTGCTGTGATCCTTGTGAAGGCTCCATCTCCTCAGTCTGTGTGCTCAGGCTTGTGCCTTGGACAAAGCAGGATCTGCAAGACTTTGTGTCCGTGTCTTCTTGTGCCTGCGTGTGCTGGAAAGATTTCAGAGAATTTCAGAATCAAAGAATCATTTAGCTTGGAAATGATCACTGGGTCCAACCGTAAACTTAACACTCCCAACTCCACCACCAAACCATGTCCCTAAGCATCACATCTACATCTTTTAAATCTCTCCAGTGCTTTTGATTTTCAAGCCTTGATTTGGTTTTTTTTATGTATTTTGAGCCCTCTTTTTATGTTTACCCCTCTCCACCCAAACCTCTCAAAAAATCTCAGCCACAGCCTTTATTTTTGATTTTCCCAGAACCTCAAATAGTGCAACACATCTGACATACCCCTACAACATAAATCTAAGTTCCTTAGCTTAGGAATGTAAATTCTTTTGGTATATAGCCTCCCTTTTTTTTAACCTTCCTCCCAGAAATACGTGCAATCAAAAGGCATTTAGTTGCAGGGGTGGCCAAGAGCAGGCAGAGCCTTGGCAAAAGGCCCCAAAGCCACTGCCCCATCTGCATAGCATTATCCACATGAGTAGGTTTTCTTCATCAAAATCAACAGGACCGTATGGCAATATTCAGATCTGAAATTATTTCAAATGGATTCCCATGTAGCTACAGCTCTGTATTTCCAATCTTGGTGATTTCAATTTGGAAACTCATTCAAGTGGATAATATAATGCCGGACTGCTCCTTCTGTCTTCCCTTGGAGCTGGCAAACTTATAAAAATAACTTTATTATGAGGAAACTTCACAGGTTGGGAATAGGGCATCAGGGTGTTTTGGATTTATTTGGCTCTTCTCATCCTACGAGTGCTGTGCTGCTCTTCTTAACCTGCTCATTCTACAAGCACACATGCAGAAGAATTGGAAGTGAACTTGTGCAATACCTTGAAGACCTCTGTGTCCAAGAGCCTCAAAGAGACATACAGATTTACCTCTGTTTATTCAATACAGAAATAGGTTAGTGAGGCAATGAAAGAGTGACCATGGTTAAACCAAAATTGCATAGAAAAGTCGCTGTGTGGCTTGTGGGTATTTTCAGCCTTTGTACAAACTACTTTTTGGCCCAGCTTGCCCAAAGATATCTTGTTTTTTTTAGAGTGGCTTTGTGGGGATGTGACAGACCTGCAGAAGGAATGAAATCATAGAATTATTAAGGTTGGAAAAGACATCTAACATCATCCAGTCCAACTGTCAGGCCAACCAAACTGTGCCTGCTAAACCCTGTCCCCAAGAGCCATGACTACACAGTTTTTGAGACCCTCCAGGGATGGAGACTCCACCACTGCCCTGGGCAGCCTCTTCCACTCCTTCGCCGCTCTTTCAGTAAAGACATTTTTCCTAATATCCCCTGCTGCTACTTGAGGCCCTTTCCTCTCCTCCCATCCCTTGTTCCTTGGAAGCAGAGCCCAGCACCCCCCTCACCACAACCTCCTTTCAGGAGCTGCAGAGAGCGATGAGGTCTCCCTTCAGCCTCCTCCTCTCCAGATCAAACAGCTTCAGGTTCTTCACCTTATACCATTCATACTAAAGTGTTTGGACTCTAATCAAGAATGTTTGTGCAAGTGGGCAGGGAAGCTTAGGTGTCCAAATAAGCACTGATTCCATCCTCGGAGGGAAAAAGAGGGCTAAAAGATCTCCTACAAGATGGTGGGGTCGATACCAGGGTGGATACTTGACAGTGCCTTGACTTTGCTTTTTAACTGTATCAGGGCTCATTCAGTGCTTGGTCAGTGCTTTGGGACCTGAGGGAGTACAGTCCAATTCCCTGTTTGGTTGTTGTTTGATAGGGGACAAAAATATGTTCCAGCTCTTGAGGGATTTTAGGAGAGCATTCTTCAACTGTTGGGAAAGCATCACCAGATTCACGGTGAGAAATGGGAAAAAGGAAAGAGGGAAGAGATTAATAAACCACAGTGGAAAAACTCTTGGTTGTAGAGAGCCTGACACTTTTGTCCTTTGGAGTACAAGTAGTTGAGAGCAGAATAAGGGGGGGAAAATGATCTTTGAGTCAAGTTCTACCATTCATCAAGAGAACTATACACCAAAGAGAAGAGGGAGCAGTAAACAGTACCTGGGTTTTGCTTCCTGTTCTTTGCTGCCTTTGAAATACAGCCTATGTTCAGGGAATGAACGGGAACAAAACACTTAAGAAAAGTTATATACTTTCTTATAATTTAATGAGAAACTCTGTAAGTGCATTAAAATAAATTGTATAGCTGACCCAATACAAGCAAATCCACTATGTTTTAGTATTTCTGAAGTGAGAACGCTGGAGGGCTCAGTCAAGGTGTTTCAACTCCTGGGCAGAAATCATAATGATAGAATGGTTTGGGTTGGAAGGCACCTTAAAGCCCACCCAGTGCTACCCCCTGCCATGGGCAGGGACACCTCCCACTGGATCAGGGGGCTCCAAACCCCATCCAACCTGGCCTGGAACACCTCCAGGGATGGGGCATCCTCACTCCTAAAAAGGAGACGTTGAAAGGAGTTAAAATAAATGGAATTAGAAGGAAACAAAGCAAGGAAGCTGCAATTTATTATGAAACTAAATAGAGTAGGGTTTTTTCCTGGTGAAAAGGTTGTTGCATTAATGGTGTGTGATGGGAGCAGTTTGCTATTCATTGGGCATCCATCACAACAGCAGTCTCGATCACTGTTGGATGTTTTATTACTCAGATTATGCTCAGATTAGACTTTTTCTTTATCTTAATTCTTTCAGGTTTTAAAAAGCTGGGATGATGCATTCAGGGCACACAGACCATTGGCTTTGCTGTGTGCTTTCATTGTGCAAGGAGGGAAGGGCTCTACATCTGCACTGAAGTCCCCATTTGTTTCTTTAACGTTCACATACATTATTGTAGCACAGCAGTTTATTTCCTTAATGAACAGTATTCTGGTGTTCCCAGAAGCCTTTCACTAAATGGAAGTGGGAGAATTTTAATTTCAAGGATTGAACGAGAAACTGTCTTTCTTTGTTTTTTAAATGGGAGTAGGGAGAGCATTATAATAAAGATATATTTATCCAGCAACGTGCACTTGCAGCCCGGAAGGCCAACCGTACCCTGGGCTGCCTCAGAAGAAGCATGGCCAGCAGAGTGAGGGAAGGAATTCTGCCCCTCTAGTTTGGTGAGATCTCACTTCCAATACCGTATCCAGCTCTGGAGGCTTCAGCATAGGAAGGACACGAATCTGTTGGAGTGAGTCCACAGGAGACCATGAAAATTACCAACTCCTTGGAAAACCTCCCATATGAAGAGAGACTGAGAGAGTTGGGGTTGTCCAGCTCAAAGAAGAGAAAACACCAAGGAGACCTTATTTCAGGCTTCCAGTACTGAAAGGCGGTTTATGAGAAAGAGGAGAAAAAACTTTTTGACAGGGCCTCTGGCAAGGAGAGTGGATGATGATTTTAAACAAAAAGAGAAGAGGGTCAGATTACATGTTGGGAAGAAATGTTCTCACACTACAGGTTGCCCAGAGAGGCAGCTGATGGTCACTTTCAGGGTCGGGCTGGATGGGCCTGTGAGCAACCTGATGAAGCTGAAGATGCCTCTGCTCCTGCAGGGTGGTTGGACTGGATGACCTTCATGGTTCCTTCCAACTCAAGACATTCTATGTTTCTATGATTGTGTGCACAGTAAGGGGAGGAGGCACTATTGACCTGTTTTTACCATACATTGTGTTGCTGGTATGCTTTATGCGTATGCCATGCCTGGGCACTTACAATTATGTCACACTTCTTGGTTGTGGGACTCCAGGTTGTCCCTTCGTGCCATGGCATGTGCTCTGGCAGGGCACCCTACAACACAAAGCACAGCAACGCCATCTCATACATTGAAGGTGCTGGAGGTGGCTTCAGGTGAGAAGTCCTTCACGAAGTCATTGGAGTTTGCTGCTGGAGGGTAAATACGCATTATTTTTGGCAGCTCTATCACCCAATGTGTTGAAGGAGATAACCCACACTCCATGTCAGATGTGCCAGATCAGTCCTGCTCATCCTTCAGTGCAAACACAGCTCTTGCTTCTGACAAAACCAGGAGAAAACAATTTGTCTGCATATCATTAACATAATTGATGTTTATTACTTTCTTTGTGATTTTCTGAGTGGTTTTGTGGTTTTGGATGCTGGGTTTAAAATCACACCCGCAACAGGCGCTGTTGATGTGTTTGTGTCTATTATGTTGTCCTGATAAGCTTGGCCAGTAGTTTTCACCTTCCTGATGTGAGTTATTGAGATTGATTGAAGCTCTGTGCTTGTCCTATCCAAAATGCTATGTAATTAATGTTTCATTATGCTAATGCATGCAAATTCAGTAGTATGCATTTGATGGGGAGGGGAGAGAACAAAAAGGATTAAAGAGTTCACTCGAAAGTACAAATTAATTTATTGCATTACTAAATGGCCTGCAAGGAAAGAGGAAGGCATTTAAGAAACGAACAAATACGAAAACAACCCCCCTCCCTGTCTAAATGTTTTGTCTTGCCGAGAAGTGGCTCTATTCCGAACGCCGGCGTGTGTGTCTGAGCCGCGCTGTTTGTGCTGTGGGCTGTTCGGAGCTGTAATTCTCTTAAATTCAGCACAGGGCTCTCATTCACAGAGCCTGGATTTTGCTGTGTGGTGCAGGGATTTTTTTCCCCCCATTCTCCTCACTCTTCCTTCTTCCTCTGCTCTTTTTCTCCCTGAAGGCATCATCAACTCTGGGGATACTGGTTTTGTTCTATCTCCTGCCTGTCTGTCTTGCTTCGAGCCCTTCCAAGGGATTTCCTTTCTCGGCAGCTGATGTGTTCTTTTGATGTTTTAACTCAGTAGCTCTCACTTTCCATTATCTTTTCATCTCCTCTTTATTTTTCTCTTGCCCAGCCTCTTTCTTTCTTCTTTACATACAGTTCCATGTCCTCGCCCTCTCCAGCTTTTCCCCTCCTTTGCCTTTTTATCAAAGCAGAGATGTCTATTCTGTTGGCTCATATCTGACTTTTTCCACAACAACTGGTAAAAACCTGCATCTGGCAAGAACTGTGGGCCTTCCCGCTTGGCTTGGATTGTGATGTGGGGTTTATGTATTTTTTTCCCTCTGTTTTCTATCTTTCTCCATAATTCCTGACTGTTCCTTCAACACTGTCCTGAGACATTTCCTCTTCTTTTTCATGCTTTCTGTTCCTCACTGCTCTGCCTTGAACCCCTCATCCCCCTCTCCACCTAGGTGATTTAATTTACTAATAATTTAAGATTAAATCTAATAATTTAGGATTCAGATAATTTAGAAGAGGGCCATGAAGATGATACAAGGTCTGGAGCGCTTCTGCTCTGAAGACAAGCTGGGAGATTTGGGCTTGTTCAGCCTGGAGAGGAGAAGGCTCTGGGGAGACCTCAGAGCAGCCTCCCAGTGCTGAAAGGGCTCCAGGAAAGCTGGGGAGGGGCTCTGGATCAGGAATGCAGGGATACGACAAGGGGCAACAGTTCTAAAGCTGCAAGAGGGGAGATTGAGATGAGATCTTGGGGAAAAATGTTTTGCTGTGAGGGTGGGGAGGCCCTGGCCCAGGGTGCCCAGAGCAGTGGTGGCTGCCCCATCCCTGGAGGCGTTCCAGGCCAGGCTGGATGGGGCTTGGAGCCCCCTGATCCAGTGGGAGGGGGCTGAGGGGAGGCCTTATCACTGTCTATAACTCCCAGAAAGGAGGCTGAGGTGAGGAGGCTGTTGGTCTCTCTCCCAAGCAACAAATGACAGGACAAGAGGAAATGGCCTCTAATTGCACCAGGGGAGGTTTAGACTCAATATTAAGAAAAATTTCTCTCCTGAAGGAGTGGTGAAGCACTGGAAGAGGCTGCCCAGGGCAGTAGTGGAGTCACCATCCCTCGAGGGGTTCAAAAAGCTGTGTACCCATGGCGCTTTGGAACGTGATTTGGTAGGCTTGGTAGGGTTGTGCTGGTGTTTTCACTTGGTGATGCTGGAGATCTTTTCTATCTTTAAATATTCTGTAATTCTAATGTGTTATCTCTTGCCCAAACCAGATGAACAGCAGGCAGCTGCCAGAAGACTTGATCCCTTTTATTCTTCTTAGGTCCTCGTCTTCCACATAGTTGTGCTCTTGTCCTCTGACTTGTGTTTTATGGTTCAGTTAAAAGGAATCAGATCCGCTTGTGAGGATCAATAGGTCAAGCTGGCTCTTGTGTTTTCATAGAATCATTGAGGTTGGAAAAGACCTCTAAGATCATAAAATCCAACTGTTTTCCTGCTTGCAGGAGCCAACAGGAGGGAAGTTCCAGAAGTGTACAGCTGGGGCTGGAGCCAGGGCAAGGCTGTGTGCTCCTTCTGCTGCACCATGGCCAGAGTTTGGCTTGGGTCAGCCACAATGAAACAGTCAGTTATTGAAAGTATCTTTGCTGGGAAAGGGGTCAGAAGGTTCCAATCAATAAATAGTGCTTTCAGAGACACCAGTTGTCAGAGGGACAGGGGAAAGGAGCATCTCTGTGTGTGTGTGAGCGCTCCCTTCTCTCTTATCCCATCAGCGTTCCTTTAACATCTGCAGCCTGATTAAATCTGAGCACCGAGTGTGTAAGGTGATGTGACAAAACCCAGCTGTTGCACACAGGCCTTTCATCTTTTGTGAAGGAGAACTGCACAAGAAATTCAGCTTGTTTGGTCTGTTAAAGGATTCACTTGCTTTTTGTTTATGTGACTGTAGTTTTACACTGGAGAGGCGGCTTGATCATGGCTCGCACATGGTGATGGGTCTGCTCCATGGTCTCAGACTTGGCCCTGATTATGGAATCATAGAATGGTTTGGGCTAGAAGAGACCATGAAAGTCATCAATTCCAACCACCTTGCACAGAGCACAGACATCTTCAACTTGATCAGAT
>VWPV01027392.1:0-17241 GCA_013389885.1 Geococcyx californianus | reverse complement strand
TTTTCCTTTTTCCTTTTTTAACATAATGTTTTCTTTCTAATTAGCCACCTAAATACAGGGGAATTTTATTTTTTCACGACCCTACCTGTGTTCTTTACCCAGAGATGCACAAACATATGTACACTGATGGGCAAGCCACGGTACTCTTACACTACACCTGGCAAAACAGATCATGACAAGTCCAATGATTACGAGTATAAATTATGGGAAACTCAAAGCCTTAAGCCCTGGACCCTTATGTCCCTTTTCTCATAGCACCTGTTAGATAAACAGATGTGCTTATACTCGAGAAGCATTACAGAAATATTTAAAAGAATTAAAATTATTTATTGGTCATGCAAAGATAAGAATGTGCAACTGATATGTCTCAAGCATCCTTAAAATGCCAGAGCAGTTAAATGACCTGGAAAGCCTGTATCAGCTGCTCTTTGAGTCCTGTCTCTCATGCATGCGGTTATTTAGGTTTTTGTTTAAAATAACTGGGAAATGTACAAACATGGCTCCTGAAATGGACCTGGCAGGTACTCTCAACAGCTGGGAAGGTAAACGTAGAATAGCATCTCCCCAAATACCTAAATCGTGTGAAATTCAAATGTAGAGGAGAAAATCAGAAGTCTGATGATTAAATGTATGGAGCTGTCATTGCTGCATTATATTAAAATAACTTGCCTCTAGCAAACTGCACACTATTTCTTCCTTTAAATCTGTCACTTTTCAGGAGCCTGTTACTCCAGCTGGCTGCATCAGTAGTTTTGGAGCTCTGTAAGTTTTACGGTGAAGAGGGCACTTATAGAAAGACTTTTCATGAACAGTGGGGGATCCATTAACCGCTGAATAGCCACTGTGATGTGCAAGCTGTTATTTTCCTGTGCCTTAATGGGACTCAGCACAATCAGAAATTTAAAGAAGAAATGGTCCTCAGATGCATTTTTAAGACACAGCAAGGCTCCAGGGAAAATGGAATTTATTTGTTTATGGATTGCTGTCATTAATAAACAGATCAGAGACTTATTACTGCCTCAAACCACAGCTCTGTTAATGATGTCCAAAGCAGATAGCTGGTAAAGCTGTGAACAGCAGCACAATGGAGTTGGCCTGAATGAGCAGGAGGAAGAGGAATAGCACGTCAATGGCAAAGTCTGTGACATTCAGAGAATGAGCAGATGTTTCTCATTATAAAGACTGCTCTTTCTTTACACCCTTTGTCTGTTTGAAGCAGACTCTGGTGTCCTTCTATAGGTCTCCATTACGTTTGTGATTTTTTTTTTTTCTTGAAGCTAGACACATGTTCTCTTCTCGGCTGCTGGGATTTTTTTCTTTACTCCACAAAGGGCAGCTTTAATACATGAGAAGTGATTTTCCTGTCCCATGAAATTTTGTGCCTTAAAAACTTAACAGAACCCTCTTTTCTTTCCACAACAATTTTTTTTTTGGTGTATGTTTTTCATATCCCAAAGGTGTGACAGGACAATGAGGCTATTAGAGAATTCAGAGGTAAATATCTGCACTTTTTTTTATATAGGTGTATGACATATGCATTTCTCTTTCTTGTGAAAGTGCTCCTCAGAGTTGTAAAAACAGTTAGCTTTTTTTTTTGTAGAACAGTGAAGCTCATTCAGCTGTCAGGTTATTTTACGGATCAAGGAGATTCTGATTCAAGACTCTCATCACTGAATATTCAGTTTCTGTTGTGTGATATGGAGAACAACACAAGTGCAGACTCTCTCCTTTTCCAGAAATTTCTTGCATCTTATCCTCAGAAGCAATCTGTCCCCAGACATGAGTGTCCTTCCTCTATCCTCTGCTTAGTTTCCCATTGAACTGGTAGGCATACAAAGAGCACATCCCTCCTTCCAAGCATGCAGATTTCCTCACAGCCTGGACCTCACTAAGTGGTTGTGAGAACTGCGCAGGTAAAATTTAGTCAATGTAAAAATTATTTGCAAGCATTTTGAGGGCATTTACATGCTTGATGTGTGTTTGTGCTTGTGCAAATGTTTGTTGCATGGATGGACATGTCATATTCATTTAAATAGCTTGTCTTTTGGAGGCAGCTGTGAAATTAAGGGCCCTTAGAGTTCATCAGTCCGGCTACGGATGGACAAGAGGAGGCATGTGCAGGAAAAGGGAACCTGAAATAGGAGGAAGGGGAAAAGTAGAAAAATAAAAACGTCTCTAACTTGTAGAATTGTATGGTAATGAATAAACGTTGTGCAACTTTATGAAACTATGCCTACTCTTTATGGCCTCCACAGGTGATAGAGTGCACAGATAAGATGTGGAGCCACAGGAAGGTCTGAACCATTGGCCAGACACACTGTTTTCCAGTAACCCTTGTGAGTGTACTCTCCCCTAATGGGAAAAGGTGACCAACAAGTCTGAAAAGGGTAAAACAGGAACTGCAGTTACTGAGGGTATGGTTGAACAGGGGTAGATTATCCTGTGGCTAGGTTTTCTGCCTTCAGCAGGAGCTGCTGTTCCTTCCAGACACTGTTTCTTCCATTGCTAGGAAGGGGCTATTGCTGGTCTCTTCTTCCTTCACAATGACACCAGGGGACTTTGCTTGAGGAATTTTAAAATCCTGTGGAGTACCACGATTTGTTTCACAGAAAAAATGAAGTAAGGGTTCGAAGAAGAGGTGTGAGCTACCAACTCACATCTCATGTGAGCTCTGAATGGGGCTCACAGGACATATTTAAAAATTCTGAATGCTTTTTTTAACGTCAATATTTATAAAAATGTTTATTTCAGTGAAATTCCTTCTAAAATTACAGAATCATAGAATGATTTGGTTTGGAAGAGACCTTAAAGATCACCTAGTTCTAATCCCCCTGCCATTATCAGGGACACCTTCCATTAGGTGAGGTTGCTCAAAGCGNATATTTATAAAAATGTTTATTTCAGTGAAATTCCTTCTAAAATTACAGAATCATAGAATGATTTGGTTTGGAAGAGACCTTAAAGATCACCTAGTTCTAATCCCCCTGCCATTATCAGGGACACCTTCCATTAGGTGAGGTTGCTCAAAGCGACACCTCCAGGAATGGGGCATCTACTGAGTCTCTAGGCAACTTGTTCCAGTGCCTTACCACCCTCACAGTAAAAACTTTCCTCCTAATATTTAAACTAAATCTCCTCTCTTTCAGCTTAAAACCATTAGTCCTCATCCTATCACTGCACTCCCTGATAAAGAAACTCTCCGCAGCTTTCTTGTAGCCCCCCCTTTAAATACTGGAAGGCTGTTATTAGGTCTTCCTGGAGCCTTCTCTTCTCCAGGCTGAACAAGCCCAGGTGTCTCAGCCTGTTTTTTATGATGCTAATGTTAAAATATTACCCCTAAATTAAAATGAAATTAATATTTTTAAAAAAGACTTTTCACTTTTAAAAAATTTTAAAATTAATATATTTTATGCATTGGAATTTGGGATGCTTCCTGCATATCTTGAGGAACCCTCAAAACATGCAGATAGAAATAAAGTCATCTAAAAAATGCACCTTCTGGTAGTGTGCCTGAGTAGTAGATAGCCTAAATCCTGGATAAACATCCATCAGCTGAGGACTTTCGGATGGGTGTAAAACTGGGACAAATTGACAAACTCCATCACTATTGCTGAAGGAAAGGAAGACAGGAAAAGAGGGCACAACAGGAAAGATCCCAGGAAAAGCTAAGTGATGGATACAGTGCCACTTGGCTAAAAATCAAGTGTATATGCAAAGTATATATGGTACTTCTATATCTTAAAAAAATAATAACAGCTTGTGAGTTCTCTTGTTACATTTGATCTTTTTATCTGTTTGAAAGTGTTTCAGTTATCTACTGCAAACAAAACAAAATTATGTTATTACACAGAACACACCTTAGCCCGTGTCACATAGATTGCTAGGAAATGGTAGTGGTGGCTGTAACTAATTAATGTGTCTGTGCTGTAGTTTCTGTAAAATTATATCCATCTGTGTAGATGATTTCAGTGAGTTTTAACAGGGTCTCTACAAGATGTTATTATTTCTGTCATGCAGAGACAACTATATAACGATTTGCATAATTATAGATGGAGGGAAATGTTAGCCTGCATATTTAAAACTGTTATATACATTTCCACCTCATTAAAGAAAATCACTGGAGCTAGCTAGCATACTCAGGTTGGAGATCAGGTGGCAAAGTATATAGATTGCACAATCTAATTTTCCAGTGCTAAGGAGTTCCAGCTGAACAAAACCAATAGAACTGACCTTGCTAGCTGAAAAAGTTACAAAAGAAAACTCATTTAAAGAATGATTCTGTGAAAACACACACATCCCTCTCTGTCATTGTAAGTTTAACCTTGGGGATCAGTCACTTTGGATGTGCTAAAGAGATGCTTTCATGAATAAGTAATGATAGGCTTTAATATAATTATGGATCTTAATAGGAAGAGCAGGAAGAAGGTTAAAGTATTTGCGATGTGAAAGTGTAGGGACAGATTCACAGAGGGGATACATGCACTCAAATCTACAATTTAGATCTTTTCTTCCTCTGCCTAACGCTGGTATTATGTAAATTTTTGCTGTTGAGCATCTGTGGAGTTTCTCAAGCCTTAACAGCTCTGGATGTCTCAACACATATTCCATGCCATGACCCCGACAGGACACGCAAGGAAACAGATCGTGCAATTCTGCTAAATCTCAAACTTGACATCTAACCCTGATCTTGAGAGTGCCTCTGAAGGCACTGGTTTTCTGTTTGGTGTCTCCGTTATCTGCTTGCTGGACCACATCTGCACTACAGTTTTATGAGAAGGTGATTGCAGTTCCCTACCTCTTCTGAAGATGGCAGAGAACCTGCCTGAAGATGCCTAATTAAAGCATGTCCAAGTCCATCATCTCAGCTTCCAGTAAAATAAATATCCTTCAGTAGTTTCACTATTAATTTTGCATTGAGATTTAAAAATACGGTAGGAATTGTATATTTTTTGTTTATGAATGTTATATTAAAATCCAAATTTAAAGGAAACACACTTTGACTACGTTATGATTTAACTGAGAATGTAAATGAAACAATTTTAATTAAGAAATGTTTGAAAAAGACTGTCACGGTTTTTTTCGTAAAGAAAGCAGAATAAATAAATTCCGTACTTTTGTCTAAGTGAAGAAAGTGGCTGGAATTCAAAATTTTGAAGTATGTTCACCTACTATAAGTTTTGGCAAAATTAAAATTGGTTATATCTTAAACTGCTATTTTACGATCACTTGTTCTCTTAAATATGTCTATTAGGCTGCCATGGTCTTCATGCAGTCCTACTTACATCAGATGAATTTGAAAAAAAGTGAGTGTGACAACAAATATTTTTGAAATTTGCTTGTTTTGTTGTAGGTTTGGAAATGGTGTTCAAACAAGCAATGCTATGGAAATGCATATTATATAAGCTCAGTGAAGCATGGAAAGTGGTGAATTGTACAACACCTGACTCACTACACCAGGGCAAATAAAATCAGATAAAAATATTTGACATGTCAAATTTCTTTCAAATCATCCAATTGCATTTACTCTCCATTTAGTATGTTTTGTATAGCTATCGTTCAAGTATTCCCTTACATGCTAATACGTTCTTCAGGTAAGAAAGCTGGAAAAGGAGGATTTTAAAGTAGCTATTGACATAGGCAGAGTAGCAACAGTGCAACCTGTTGCCACAGGAAAACAAAAGATTGGATCATAATGAATTAGTCATAGTTCTTTTTGTTTGCCAGTATTACTTTCCCTGGTGATTCTAGCAGAGGCTTTGAAAAAAATCTTAAGTCACTGCAAGGTAGTGGTAATTTTGTCACTGATTCAGTACCGTTGCATTTTCTCCATGATACTTATCGTTAGATAAAAGCACTGAGTAGAGGCAAACTGATTGATCAAGGTCATTGTAGAAGTATTTTTTGAAATGCAGGCAGTAATGTCCTAAAATGGCAAGCAAGTTCTAGTTCTGTCATTTAGATGCATGAGCAAAGCTTCAATAAACAGAAGGAACAGTGAACATTTATAAAACTCCTGCCCTGGGTCTGCTGGTGGTAGTCTCATTTGTCAATACGGAGCCCTGAAAACTCAATGCTAAGATGCTTCCAAATGAATTTTGATTCTGCAAGGAGCTATTCACCACAGGAATGATTTGTCTTTACTCTGACTTGCTCAGCTTTGTAATGCTTCACCTTTTTATTTTGTGAGCTGGCCCCAGGCAGAATTGTGTGGAGTCCATTCCTGATCCTACCCATTTCATGCAAAACTACTTTTAAGACAAGAGAAATAACATTAATTTTTGAAAGAACACTATCTGCATCTTTGGTTGTGTGCCAACCTTCTTTCCATTTCAGAGTATTCAACAGATACGGATGAACTCGATGTTTCCTTAATGTTCAGAATGACAATTTTATATATCTACTGATTCATGAAATGCTCCCGTTCTGGGAGCTCTGCTCAGGGACTTGGATTCACAGATACTGCCTGCAACACAAACACAGAGCAGAAAGACTGCCCTCCCCCAAAACACTTTTCTATCTAAAAAAGAGAAAAAAGGTGGATAAAGTCAAGTGGGAAGTACAAAGGGGAGACGAGATAAGCTTGAGAGGATCTTGAAGATGAACTGCAAAGAGGCCTTGCAAAAGTTTAAGGGAAGGATTTCACAGTCATGGTGGAGGCCCAGGTGAAAGTGTTACACCTGCTGCTTGAAAATGCAGTTAAGCTGTGGTGGAAGCTCTGAGACTGAGCATGAGAGAGGACAGTGATGGTGGTTAATAAGAAAGGGAGTACTGAGGCATGAAAAGCATTATTTTATCCCCCTCTCACATGAGACTCAGGATCTTTATTGCTTGTTCTCCTTCTGGTCTGAAGATTTGCATTCTTGCCCATCCAGTGGTAAAACTTCAACAACAATTATGGAGACCCGAGCACAATATTTTGCACTCAGCTCTCACTGCTGGGTGGTCTAGAGTGCCTGGGATGCCCTTCAGGGATGTAGGGTTTGTGATACCCCACGCTGAGTCTATTTTCCCTCCAAAATTGTGCAGACCTTCTTGTGTTGACACGTTGATTTTAAAAAAGTGCCAATCCTAGAGGGTCACTGAAAGCTGGAATATAGCTGCATTGCCTTGGCTACCTGAAAGGATCTATAAGAAGAGTGTCTTGTTGCACTGTTCACAGCAGCAGGCAAACATTCTGGAAGGGCTGTAGCTTTGGTCAGACCTCCCCTTATAAGCCAGGGCTAAGCACCTGATATTGGACACAACCGTAAGTCACTCAAGTGTCTAACTTACTGGCATTTATTCTGGATCAAAACTTTCTGATGGAACATTGTGTGAGCACTTGAAGATCAGGAACGTTTTTTTCTTTGGATTTTTGTTATTACTGGGTGTACTTACATATACAAACATTCATCCTTCTCGAAGCATGAACTATTGATGCAGTTTACTTTTCTTATTTCTTGACCAGTACATTCCACCAGTTCATTCTGAATGGTTTTGCCCATGGGCTGTGCCTTTGTGTGATCACATTTGAAATGGCTCTGACATGATTGTCAAAAAATGCACAATAAAATTCAAGTGAGTGTCTGTTGCTCAGGGTGTAGGTATTTCCTAGGATGGGTCTGATGAGGTGGATGAAGATAGTCCTCATGCCCCCATACTGCAGCTGTGTTAGTCTGCCTGCCTGATGTGAGCTCCGTGAGGAATTGTTTTGTACCAAGATCATCTTTGGAAGTTTTCCTTTGCTGTCTTGTGGCAAAGAAAATTAATTCCTTTGCATATGCAGCTTAGATTCTGCAAATACCGGTGGTCTTGCCATGGAAGTGAAAGCAGCAGGACACGTAATCTCTTGCCCCACACATCCTGCTCCGTGTTACAGGGCATTGCACTGGTTTAAATGACCTACAGTTTTTAGGCGCTGTGAATTTGTAATATCTTTGTTTTTTGATGAGGGATTTAAAGATACACTTTTGCTTTATGTTGCATGAAAGTTATTTTCAATAGTAAGATAAAAATCCTTTTTTTTTTTTTGTAGGACACTAACTTTCCCAATGAACTTGAAGGGACATTCCAGATAGTAGATGGTTCCTACTGAGGAACATACGACGTTTTATACCTTCCGTATCCAGAAAAACTGATTCCCAAAATAGAGATTCCAGATCTTCTGTCTAGTATCTAACTAAATGGAGTGTTTGTCTCAAAGGAATCATTCCCAGGAACATCAGTCCTCCATTTACAACATTGAAAGACTTTGGGAAGCAGGGGAACTAGCCCATACTAATGCTGAAAACTTGTTAAGAGCAAAATTAATATCTTTATTTCCTGACAACAGTTATAACTATACCCAACTCTATCCAGAAACAATGTTTCACCTGGTCAGTTGTGACTGTCTAGAGACATTTACCTATGATCTACCACCTCTTGTAGCACTCTCTTGCAGATGATGGGAAGTAGTGAGCACCTCGGTGGCTCAAATCACTTCACCTTGAAGGAGAAGATAACAAAATTTTAAAAGAAGAACACCTCAAAACCACCTAATTGTTTTCTTAACTATTAGAAGAGCCCCAGGTGGTTGGATCGGATGTGAGCATCTGGCTCTTTGCAAACCTAAAGCTAAGGCAGATGAACCCGGCGAAGACAAGTCCTCTCTTTTATTGAACATGAAATGGAGCTCACATCATCCTTTCGTGAGCGGTGCGCCTCTCTTTCTGATCAGAGGCATGCTGCAGAATAATGTGATTTCTTCATATGCCTCTAAATCAACACTTGTATAGAAGGCTGTCTTCAAATTTGATTCCAGAGGAAGCATTACCAAAGTACATTTAAAAGACCTGTATTATCAGAACTGAATCTGAATTTGTTTGCCCTTAAGCAAGATGACCTAAATGTTAAAAGCAATTTTGAAGGTGAGTATCTGAAAATCCCAGTGATTGACTAGCTGATTCTTCAGGTACTGAGTCCCAGAGGCAGTCCTTGTCTATGGCAAGGGCTTTTTTCCCTGTTTTTAACAATGCATCTGAAATCATGGGAATTCAGTAAAAATAAAGATTGCTTTCTTCATGTTTACTGAACTCAACAGGATGAATTTTTGATTAGGAAGCAATACTCAGAAATGGTGGAAGGAATATGAAACCTAGCAAAACTGTAAATACTTTTTATCTTTTTTGTCTTTTGTTTGTTATTTTGGCATATCACAAAGCACAGATTGCTTGACTTCACAAATTATATTTGCTTTTGTAAAAAAGAGCTAGATCTCCCTCCTTTTAAAACAAGATTTAAACAATCAATATTTTTTTAGCCTTTCAAAATCCCTGAAAGTTTAGATGATCCAATAGGGGACAGATAAAAGCAGAAACACACCAAAAGTATAAAATAAGCAAGAATGAAGGGTACATTTAACCTGAAAGCAATTTGCACAGTATTTTGTCTTTTGTTTCTGTTAAACTACAAATGACCATACAGGTTTATATGTCAGCTCAGAGGATAGCTGCAAAGATTTGCATGGAGTCGCAGGACACTAAGCCTGTTGACTCCATTCCAAAATGGCTATGTAGCTCGTTGTGCAGCCAGCAGCAAGAGGTATTTTAATAATGTATGATTATTTTTTTTCTTTTCTGAGTAGTTTTGAAAATAGCCACTAGATGGCACTAGTTTTGCATAGCTGAAAAGCAAGCAAGATTTTTCCAGAGGAAAACCAGAATGTCTGGTTCCCTTTAATTCTACTTTACATCAGTAGGTGGCAGATTTGGGCTATTTATGGAAAAACCCCCAAGGCTGTAATGTTCTGTGTTGCTTCTTGCAAAACTATTTCTATTTATTTTTTCTTCAATAAGTAAAATAGAATACAAAAATAAAAATTTTTAGCTGAATAAAACAGGATTTTTATTTTAAAACTTTATTTCATCTTCTCAAATTACAAGCAGAAATATACTAGAAAGAGCCTATTAAAGCCATTAATGAAAAGGGAATCGAAACATAAATAAGAACACTATTCTGAAAACAATTTCTAGTCAGAATTTCAAGAGTAATAAAATAATTCTAATGTATAAGAATACTTAAAAGGCCAAAACAGAGAAATGCTTTTTGATTTAAAAAGTATATGACAGGGATACTTTTCACTTCTGTGATGCTTTCAGTCTAAGATCGCAAGTCGATCAATTTTCTGGTCTCTGAGCCCTTTTAATACATTTACAGAGGTGAGTAAGAAGGGATGCAAAGAAAATTATCACCTTGTAACACTGATTTCATTTTTTGGATGCTTGTGCTCTCTAGCACAAGAAATCATGAAAGAAGGCTTGGCTCCCCTGAAATAAATGAAAACTACTTTTTAATGGAGCAAGATTTCAGCCTTGCGGTCTTCAAGATCCTAATAATCACACCCCAAACTTGTTTGCCAAGAAGGAGTATGTATGCATAGTGCAGGTATAGGTCCAGCTAGAGAGACCTGGGCCAGCTCCAAAGAAACGGAAGAACGGCCATCTTTCATGTGATGCTTTTTCTTGGTAAATTAGCTTTCATAGGGTTGGGTGGTGATGTTGCTCTGAGGACCGGAGCTATTATCTCTGCAAGCAGTGCACTGTAAACCAGCCAACAGAGAGAGTCTGAGGGCAGGAATCAATCCTCTCCCCTCTGATATGCCTCTATGGCACCAGATGCCTCCATCAGCTTGGAATCCAGAACCTAATCTTTTACTCTCAGAGTGGTTTTACCTTTCTCTCCCAAAGTGGTGTACAAGTCTCACATTTTTTTTTTTTTAAAAATTTTATTTCTGTAAATCTACATATACTGTTGAAACTGTGCCATCCTCTTATGTAACAGCCCAGTGCAGTCACCCAAGAAGCAGCTGCCCACGCTCAGCTCCCATCTTTCCCTGGGGAGACTGCTGCAATCAACATCTAACTTGGAGGTACTGTAAACATCTGACTGTGGGGTGCTTGAGTGTGGGAGCTCTCTTTTCATGTGCGTGGTGCACAGACAAGACATTGCTGGGGTCAGAGCAGAAACATAAGTGCATCCCCTGGGGAATGTGGAGTCTGGTGTTCTTCTAAGTGGGTGCATGCCAGGCTGCTTTTTGCTGCTCTTTCTTTCTCTTCCCAGCACGTACAACGTTAACTATTTCCTACGCAGTGGAAAAACTTCACTAGGAGGCTGAGGGATATAAGCAGCCAATCATCTACATATAAAAGCCTATTTTTTCAGACTCTTCTTTGGGAAATGGTTGTAATCTTGAATCCCCTCCAGGCAATGGCAGGGATTGAGTGCAGGTCTACTCTGTGATCTAGGCCTGTTGTAAGTACTGTGTAAAGGCAGGGATAGAAACCTCTTCTTCTAACCACCTTTTCAAAGCAAACAGTGTAAACCACAGTGTTTGATAAAGGCCCTGATTGTGTAGGTGTGTTAGGTGAAAAACATGAAACTGAAGGGGAGTTAGAGTGGGTTTCTGAATGTTAATTGGGCTTGGGTGTGAGATGGATCTCATCAGTGCTGTCAGAATTGAAGGTTTATCTGTTCAACCAGAAGATCTTTCGGCACTGAGGGAGGTTTAATGTAAAAATGTATGTGGGTACTTTTGGGACCAAGAACATCTGAGCCAAAGTTCCATCTTTGCACCCTACAGCCTACATTCTGCTTCTCACAGATGCTCAACAGCTCTCTTTCGGGTTGATCCTAAATGGTCAGAATAAGAACTCAAGAAGAAATTGATTTACATGCTTAAACAGAACTAAGCAGACGTAATTTATTCCCTCTTATACCTCTGGAAACTCACAAAGCTGCAGGAGACTGCAGTGGGGACTGAGTCACATAGTCTAGCAGAAGGATAGCAGAGATTAGATAGGCATATTACACCTAGAGCTGACAGATTCCCTAAGGGATGTGCATATAGGATGGACTAGGAGAACCTGGATGAGAAACATACAATGCACGATATCTCCAGGCACTGATGCCTGCTGCTTGGGCAGGATAAACACAAATAGTTATACCTGCTATGCTAATCCTACAAATCCCATCCCAGCCAATTCACTGACACTGCATTCTTCAGCTCTCCCTTTGCTTGTTGCATAGACATTCCTGTGCCTAATTCTGGGAGCTTAACCAGGGCATCGCTCTGCACACAGTTGCTGGAGGGGATCATAGCAGGAGTCGTGCCCTCACATGTTCTGCTTTTGAAACTTCTAGCAAACATCGTCCCTGTCTCAGAGTGGCTGAGCTCCTGCAATTCCTGTCAAAGACAGTTCAGTACCCTGATTAAATACAAGTATAAGATTAGCCAGCATCTCCTTCAGACTCAGGATAGGACTCATTTCTTTCAGCTTTAGCTGTGCAAAAAGTACACGCTCAAGATATTTCTCTGAGCAATCCTCTCTCTAAACAAGAGACATTGTCACCCTCAAAGTGATGATGCTCATCTGTTTCCCCATTTCAGACACTGCCACCCTTGACAGAGTTGACAGAGCTGGCTGAGACCAGAAGTCTAACTTTGAGGGTCCCACTGCTAGTTGAGGTAAATCTCATTCTGTCTCTGTGAAGCAATCTGAAAAAAAATGCCCTAGTTGACAGCCCTACTCCAGAGCTATTAGCCCTTCTGTGGTGCTGCCTTCTGCTTCCTAAATCACAAGAGCAAATAATTTTAGAATTTCAGATTGGGATGGACTTCAGAAGGTCTCTAGCTCAACATACTGCTCAAAGCAGGGTCAGCTGTGGGGTCAGACTGTGTTGTACAGGGCTTTATCCAGCTGAGTCTTAAAAACCTGATCTGCTATTTAATTTACTTGAGTAAAAAAACATTTTCCTTGTACCTGCCCTCCTGCTGTGCCTGTCTCAATCTTCTTGATGACCTCCTCAAAGGTCCTGGGGTCTGCTCTAGGGTCCTCCTGATGTTGTTTCTGTTCCAGGCTGAACAAACCCCTCTCACTCGACATCCCGTCACAGGGCAAGTGCTCCAGCCCTAGTCGTCATGAAGGCCTTCGCTGAACTCGCTGTACTAGACTGGGAGTCAATTAGTGGTTCTCATGCCCAGCCTGCAAGCTGTCATTCATACACCTTGTTAGAAACTTCCTCAAGCTTGGACTCCAAATAACACCACCCAGGCTGTTGTAGGGACCAGAAATTTCCTTCTTGGCCTCACATGGGAGCCATGTAAGAACAGAAGTTGACAGGCAAGTATCTCCATGTTGGTAATACTTCTGTTTCCTTCCTTTAGTTTTTAGGCATGGAAAACAAAGCCGGGTGCTCTTCCTGTACTGTGATGGTGCTCTTAATGTGAGGAATCATAACTTTGGTCTTGAGCAAGATCAAGCTTTGGGAGTATTCGAGTGTCAGCCCCCTAAAACATTTAAGAAGCTAAAAAAGAAGGTAGAAATACACATTGTGATTTTTTTCAAGGGATATCAATGCCTAATCCATGTCCATTATAACCAGCTGACTCCTAACTCCATTTTTCATCAAGCTGTACACCCATATACAAGCTGCTCTATTCTTTCTTTGACTTTGGATAGCCTCAGGTACTCAGAAACTGTTATTTCTAGCAGGGTTCAACATGCATGGCATTTCTTCTGTGTTTCAGCAAGGCTGATGTTTCTTCCAGCAACTGGTCTCATTACAGTGAACGAGAGCATTTTTTCTCTCCCTTTGTATTCTGTACAAAGCAGAGTGGTTCTGACATGACTGTGTTTAAAATGAAGCAAGCCCTAGCATCTGCATTTATGAAAGAAGCTGCAGTTTGTTCTTGCCTCTAGATCTATACACAGCCTGAAGAGCTGACTGTAGGCAGACTGCAAACGAGATTTCTGCGCTGCTATTATTTCTATTTAGAGGCTAACTTGTTTTTTTCTGGGGATAGTAAAGACAGCTCAAATGTCACACCTGCATCTGCAGCCTCTCTGTACAGAGTCACTAGGAAAAGGTCACAGTTGCACTATCCTCCTTGCTGTTTTGCTCTAGAGCATCCTATCTCCACCTTTGCTAACAAATTTGCATGGTTACTCTAAGCTATATGAGAAGTATTTCTGTCTGCTGTGCTCATCTGTGAATGCCCCATCCTGGCCATGGCAAACGGTCAACAAGGAATCCATCTCCCCTGCTTGCCTCCACATGCTGCTTCTCAGCAGAGGTAAAAATTCTTTCCCTCCTCCCCTTCATTTACTATTAAAGCAGTCCCAGCCCAGGATGTTAACATGGACTCAATTTCGTCTCAGTTTACTTCTTTGACAAATGTGGAATTCCACTACTGCCTTGGCATTAAGCACTTTTTAAAATGTAAATTTCTCAGCTGCAAGGAATCACATTAAAAAAAAAATATTCAAAAAGCAACTGTCTAAATCAAAGACTAATTGGCTGCCAAATTATGGGTTTATGCAACTCCCTTGTTGCAGCTTGTTTTGCTTTTCTACCAAAGGTAAGTAAAAAAGCATCAGAAAACACACAAAAAATATTTTCCTTTTCCTCTCATAATAAAACATGTGATGTCAACCCATTTGCTTTGAAAACTCTTGCTGCCTACGGTGAAAATCCTGTGTAGCAGAGACTGCCTGTCCAGCCTAAGATTACTTCCACAGGGAAATGGAAACCATTCCTGTGGTCAAATCATAACTAAGGGGTAACTGAGGCAACATGGTCACCAGCAAATTGGGTGACTCGGCAATGGCAGTAGGTTCCTCAAAGACCTGACCATCATGCCTTCCTGCAGAGGGTTCAAAGAAGCAGCACTAAGATTGTCTTCCTCTAACTGTGTCGCAAGAAGCATGAAGATTCTTGTAGTTGAGTATTTTTTTGGTGAATGCCCTCTGGGACCGGGGCCATCAGAGAACATAATATACAACTGAAAACTCTTGAAATAAAAGTGTAGCAGTTGGTTAACTTTATTGCTTAGGTTTCCATAGTGGCCTCAATCTCATACCCAGGTAGTGTAATGGGAGGAAGAAATTGCTTCCCTGACAGATGTTCACAATCACACGGGTGAAATGCTCTGAACTGCGACCCATGAGGCACTGGGGTTAATGTTAGACCTGAGGAAGATTATTCAGGGTCAGTGTCTTTGTGGTTGACCCAGTCCTGGTCTGGAATTTGGAGACAATCTCCCCAGGATGTGACAGGAGTCAGATCATATTTTCCTCTTTCTNTCTTTCTTTTCTTTCTTTTCTTTCTTTTCTTTCTTTTCTTTCTTCTCTTTCTTCTCTTTCTTCTCTTTCTTTTCTTTCTTTTCTTTCTTTTCTTTCTTTTCCTCTGCAACCGTTCCTCGTTTGCCTCAAGCTCTGTTCTTGCCAGCCTCTCAAAAATATCATATACAGCATACTACCTGGATGTAGTGATCTTCTTCTCTATATGACCTAGCAAAGATGTTATTCTTCCTCGACTCTTTGCCAGGAGTTTTATCTTAATCCTTTGTTGCAACCTTAGTATGTGAATTCACACTTGCAATGAAGAACAAGGATTTCAGGCAAATTACAGTGAAGCTACGAGGGTTTCTAGTAAAGCACTTGCCTTATTTCTTCAGCTTTAATGCTAATCTTTTCCTCTAAGTTTTCCCAGTGATTTGCGTTTAACAGGGTAACAAATCCTTTGCTACTGGGGAACAGTTCACTCGTCACTCTGATGCAGATCGATTACTCAGGTATTCCCATGAAGAATGGAATGATAAATCTCATTCTCCTGCTTCAGCTACACTGTACTGTAGTAGAGAATTAGGGAGTGGGGAATATAGTGTCCCTATTTTAACAACATATGGTCTTTGTGAAGCAATGAGAATTTTATCTAGTCAAGGTTTGTTGTGTGTGTGTACATACATTAGTAATGGTGGGAACTTACCTTCAGCTCTGAAATATGCTCTCTGGTAAGCAACAACTTGGAAAGCGAAGGGTACAAATACCATTCCAAGAGCTTTTCCAACTGCACTGCATCTTTGCTATGACAAAAAATAAACCGCAAAATGAAAAGATGAAAAATGAGCCTACCATTTCGCGTCTTCACCTCTTAAAATAAAAGAGTAGTTTTAAAACGCATAAAAATGTTCTGCCATGATAAATTATACATTTATAACCCTATTTAGTGAAGTATTTTACCTATGTAATTTTAAAACTGTCATTTTGACAAAAAATATAGATGAGCGAGTTGGCCTTTCACATTTAATATTTTCATTCTTATTTGCAATTCACCAGGTTCAGCTTTGATTAAAGAAGTGGTATAAATGGAATGCATAATGGTCAGAACTTGAGGAACATATTACTCTGACACCGTAGGATAAGACTTTTTCTTTGTACAAGCAGATTTGGTTTCTTCACCTGAGAAACTTCTTGAGCCTGGGCCTGCTAGCTTTATTACATCTGAAATGCATCTTGCCTTCTACTCCAAATTTGCATAGAAAAAAGATGTTTGATTTAAAAAGGAAGAGACAAAAGTCAGTGGACAGACATATTTATAACCCTAGACTTTCTTTTTTAACAGACTTTCAGCAAATTAATCACCCTGTGCAACCTGACAGTAAGCTTGAGATGAGGTGTGGCTGCAGCAAAAGGTCTTACGGCCAGTGCTGACTGATGATTAGAAAAGGTTCTGTCCTGGAGGCAACACCTCCCATTAATAGGGAGTTCACAACAGCTTCTGTGATACTCGGTGTAACATAGCCCTGAATTATTTCAGAGGAAAAATTTCCTTCTCTGTAACTTATCAGAGAGATGTTTTGTATCTTCAACTCATTTTCTCTGGGAGCCTCTGTTCTTCTAGGTTAAGACAAAATTTATGAAACAACCCCCAAACCCCCAAACAACCAACAAATTACTAGAAAAGCTTTCTTTTAAAATAGTTATTCAAATATATTAACATCTGCTGCTTGGGTAAAGGCATGTTAAACACAAATTCTTTCCTCCGTGACTTGCTCTAATTATTATGCATTGCATTACAACTTCACACTCAAAATATTTTGTTGGTTTCCTAATGGGACCATTCTGTATCAGTATTTACCAACTGAGAACAGTAAATCCATGTGATCCTTCTGGAGAGACTGTAGCTATGTAAATCAAATAGTGACCATTAAGGTATCTCAGGAGTGAAGCAGGCAGCCATTTAATACCTAATCACAACACCATGCAACTATTTATTGGTCCATTACTGCCTTAACAAACTACTGATCTTACCCCAGATTTGTACCTTTTGTTTAGTTCTGTTTGATTAAATAGATCTCCACCTCTCAAGGGTCAGTGACAGCAGAGTTTTCTTTAGGAGCCAAGCTTACCAGCTTGGATAAGAATAATATAAATAAATAAATAA
>VWPV01027390.1:19751-46931 GCA_013389885.1 Geococcyx californianus | reverse complement strand
AAAAAAAAGAGAATAGATGGGAAGAGCTGCTCTTAGTCACTAGGAGTGGTAGACTTAGTAGACTGGGAGTCTACTTATCTATTGCCAGTCTGAAATGCACTGCCAATTTAAGAGGCAGCTAGAAACTGAACTGGACATTTTAGATCAGAAGTAGGGTGCCAACTGTGTTTCTGATAGGGTTGTTTTATGGAAACAAAGAAACAATAAAGAAAAGAAACAAAGGAAACACCTGTGTTCAAATTACAAACAAATCCCTGACAATATAAATAACATGAATAAAATATTGTTCATTTCACTTTTGTGTTGAAAGACAGTAAATAATCTGAATGAGAAAGACCTACTTATGAATCTCATAAAAATTAGGGCAATTTTTCATAATGTTGGTACAGGTTGTGGGCACTTGACTGTTAATTAGACATTGGAAAATCCTATGAAATATTGTAAGGTTAGAAATCAGCTTTGTCAGATGACAGCTATTGGAAAAAAAATGTATTCTGTGCTATCTGACAGCCAAAAAGAGGTGAAGCTGCTGCACCTCCATGTCCCCAGGTCTAGCCAGTAGTGAGGCTGAAGATTAAGTCCCTCCAGGCACAGGCACTCAGAGAACATGTATACACCACATGTGTTCATATACACACAGCCAGCCATGCAGATCTGTGAGGAGCTGAACTGAGACATTTTGTCTCAAAGATTCCCAGCTGCGACACAAGAACTGAGAAACCATAAGTCAGTATCCTGTGGAAGCTCAGTGAAGAAGTGAGCTGGAGATGCAGGGTAGCAAGTGTGCATACCCAGATGGGTGAACATGTAAAATATGTGTAGCATGTGCAGTCGTTATGGCAACCTGAGCAGATAAATGGTATAAAAGACCCACCGAAAATGTCCTATGTACCTCTGCGCACCATCAACTTTTCCTAGGACCCCAAGATGCCAGCCCTCAAAGACACCATGGATCCATGGTGGTGGCACTTGCAGCACTATTCCAAAAGCTTGCTTGCTTTTTCTATCTTTGTTCCTCTCTTTCCTGTTGCTCTTGCCTCCTCTCACCCTTCACTTACTGCTTTTCACAATAAAGAAAGATCTTTTAATGTATAGCATCTGACCTTAGTTGTGTCTTCATCTCAACTTGGGGAATCACCAAGAAATCCTCCGAGCATTAGCTTGGAACAATATCACAGAGCACTCACAAGTGCAAACAGCCCTGACAGGTTCATCCTGCTCCCATCTGGCTGAGCTGATTAGAGGTCCATTGGTAAGAATATATATATATGCACAAACATTCAGAACTCTCTGGCATTCCTGTTGTCCCTGGTAGCAAACGATGCACGATCCTCACTTTAGAGACACTCCTTGCTTCCAGACCATTTAATCTACTCATAAGGTAGTTTGGTTTGGTTTTTTGCTAACAATGATAGACTCGCTGACTCACCCCCACTTCTTTCCTGGTGCTGGCACCATGGATGTAGGGATCTCTGAGCTCTAGTGCCACCCTAGCACCTGGCATTTTGTTTCACTCTTTTCTCTCTAGTTTCTGGCACGCAGGTGTATGTGCCTTCTAGCCCACAGTCCCAGCCCAGCGGCTGGCACGCAGAGCTGCATCCATTTCAGTTGCTTGCATCACAAAATTGCAGGCCCTCCAACCCATGATCTGACTCCAGTCACTTGGACTTAGACCCCCATACACACACACAGACACACATGGTGAATAGTTCCTCAATCATGAAAACAGTTAGGAATTTAATGGGAATATAGGACAGACTGTGCTGATCAGTCACAGGGCATGGACAAACAATCACACCGATCAGTGAATTACTTACACATGGCCTGCCCTTTTTATCCCCTTACCACTTCTTTTTCCCATAGTTGTTCCTCCTCAAATCAATTAAATCCATCCCTTTCCCTTGCCTTTGTTTCTTCCTTTAATGTTGTCCCTGCCTGTCATTGCGCCCTTGCGCTGCTCTGCGCTTGTGGAGGGGGACTTTTAAGGGCTGAATGCTCTCCTGTTATGGGCATAGGAACAACCAGGAGGACTACTATTTGGGTTCCTCCATCTACCGTTTACTCTCTGTGATCCTTAGTGGTTGTGGAGATATGCTTTTATCACACAGCTTAGCAAGGTTTGGATCAAGGCACGAGCAGACAGGGTTCTCATACATTGATATCTCTGTGAGAATATTCATATTCATCATATTCATTGAGGTTCTGACTCAGTTGTGTCAACGGTGGTATTTAGTGCTGTTTGAGTTGTCCTCTTATTCTGCTTGGCATCTAGATGTCATTTCAACAGAATGCAAGTCCTCCCTGCATCTTTCGTTATGTCTGCCAACACCATACAGGTGTCTTGGATGTCCTGGTGCGCTGTGATATACTTAAGTGGGTAGGTCCTACACCTAGCACTTCTCACTGTGGCCTGGACTCCAGCGTCTATGTGACTAATACGTAGCCACTGACATATAGACAGCCTAATATAAAACTGAATCTCTACCTAGAGTTCACTAGCAATTTTTAACTGCTCTATAGTCAACAGGAGAGGGTAAAAACAGAAAACAAAGAAAAATAACTGGATAACCACCTACCATGTTCATTATAGCAAAGAGTACAGATAGCTGAAGTTAAAGGGTTTTGTAAAGTCTTCTAAGAGAGTGGGGATAGATGAAATTTGGACTGGTTTGTGTTTTTCTGTATTTTCTATTGTATCTCACAGGGGTGCAAAGTAGTAGTGAAGTGCTTTCACTGATTTTCAGTGTAGTGAAGACAGTTCTTTCTTAATTTTACTGACACTGGAAATATATAAATATATTATTAACATAGTAATTCTGTTTAGTTTAAAAAGTGTACATATTAACTTTCTAATAAGCTGTAACCTGGTTTATTACATATGGTGAATTTTTTCTCTCTGTTTAGTTCAAGCAATTAATCTTATGATAGAAAGGGCTGATTCAGCAAATGAGGTTTTAAGAAATCTGACTTTTTCAGATCTGAAACTCTGAAACACCTGCTCCCACAGCTTGTCTGAGTGTAAAAAGCTGATGAAGCACTATGCTATTACTTTTAGCTATTGCACTGCTTACATTATTGTCGTCCTGCCCTACCTTCAGATCTCTAGGAAGCTCAAGGTTTTCTTGATAACCTTACAGGGGCTTTAGAATGAAAGTCTTTCAGGACCCAAGCACCCTTTAGTCCTTGGGGATTGAACATTCCTCAGGGGGCACTAATGGGGAATTCTAAGTGTGAAGATGACTGCAACTGCAGCTAGTCCCTGAATGAGGATTACTAGGAAAAAAAAGAATGCATTTTTATCCTGCTCTGCACCTGCATTAAAAAAAAAAAAATCAACCTAAGGTACAGTATCGAATGAATCAAAATATTTTTAAAGCTCTATTACTATTTCCTCAGCTTACTAAACCACTGCTCTCAACACATTTTTAAAGAATAAAAAAAATAGAGTGCTGGAACAGCAGATTTATGAATACACAGGAGAAACAGGTGCAAGAAACACAGGAGGAAAGAAAGATGCTGAGATGATGTGAAATTATAGCATTGTGTTTCATGATGCATTTTAGCTTTAGTCCTTGCTAAAGGATAAAACATATTTCTGGTTTAGCTTTGTGGGTCTTTCAGATAACTTTCAAGGAAAGCCCATCGCACTGTTTCCTATTAAATTAAACATAATACAGAAAATGTCACATCTTGGATATTGTGGAGAACTTCAAAAGACAAGGAAAGTAAAAGCCTTGGGATTTCTCATGCAGGCTTCTTCTCTTTGTTGTTACCGTGGGGTTTCTTTCCTCAAACATTGTTTAATTATGGTGTTTAAGACATAGGTCCCTCACTAGCCTTCACTGAGAGGTGATGTCTCAGTATTTATACTGTACCGTAGCCACGTGTTCGGTATGACCCAGACTCTTCACTGTTGAATAGTGTATTGTCAGTGCAGATGGACATTCCCAGTTTGTTTCTAATCACTACAGAATAAAGTTTAAAATTGATATTTAATGTCTTCTTAGATAGAAAAATAATCTAGGCACTAGAATAATGTGTAAGTATTTTCTTCAGTATCTGATGGAAAGAAAAGTTGCAGCCTACAGCACAGGCATTGTGCTCAATGAACACTGTATGATCTTCACAAAAGCACAAAGATTCTATCATCTCTTCACCAGCCTGTCTCGTTCTGCTGGAAGCAGATAATCTCAGCTCTGCTTCACACTAGCTGTAACGAAAAGAAAAAAAAAAAAATTATCTTCAAATCAAAGAGTTTTCATTAATTTCATGCAGTATGAGAACTATAAAGCTTAAAAATGATTTAAATCTATGTTTGAGTTTGTAAGGCCGTGGAGTTGGATTAAATATTGAAGGGACAGTATTCCTTTGCAGATAAAGCTATAGGGGTAGTAACCTATATCCAGAGTTGAACAGCTACTCAGCTATCATTCTTTAATTCTAGAATGACCATTAGAGGGGCAGCTAGAATGTATCTACCACACAGAGTGTCTTCCAGATGATTACCACAGCTTATTCCACCTTATGCCTGCCACTTATTCTCTTTTCCAGGTCTTTGATTCTTCATATAAGAACTTATGCAGGGTCTATATATGTATTAATGAATTTAAATGGTAGGGAGTATTCACCTTGAAACTGTCACTGGAACTGGTCATTTATCTGGTTAAAATGGTCAAATAGTTTCTCATATAAAAATGCTATGTACCAATTAACATTATCCCAAACAAATTCCAAGCTTGGTCTAAGACTTGGCCTATTTCCCAAAGACAATTTGCAAATATCTGCCCTAATTGAGACCAGCTTGAGAATTTAAAGTCTTGGATGTAGATAATTTCGTGTTAGTTGGACAGAGCACTCAATTAACTAATTTTACTGAAAGCATAAATGTAGACAATGTTCTGACTAAAATAAGCATATAACAGAAATACTTCAAGATATTCAGTTTATAATAAACAAGTGATTCTTTCCCCTGTTATCTTCCTGGTGTTGCAAATATTAAATAGTCTGCTAAGTAGTATTTCTGAAGTAAAATTTTGCCTCAAGTTAATGAAAACTTGACTGTATCTCTAAGCATTGCAAATAGATCTATCATCTTTATTGTTCCGAAAACAAGCTTTCATCTGTACATCAGTGTTTCTCACTGTGCTTATAATAGCAATTCCAAAAGTACTTAAAACTTTTATTACAAACTTTGCTACTTTGGGACCTATGGAAGCAGCAGATTTATGATAAGACATAGGACAGCTTTTCAAAACAAGTCTGGTTTTACTACTCAACTGGAATGTAAAGTTTTATGAGTTGGAATTGAAAAACAAAAGATTTAATGTCCATACTGGCAGCGTTGTGTTCAGAGGAGTATGAGGCTTCATATCTGTCTCATTCCTGAGCAGCAGAATTTTTATCACTAATATCCTATTGAGACAATTCTTTGTTCTATATTCTGTTCATGCTGTTTTCATATGCTTCCTCAGTCAAGTATCCATTAAAACTTGATTTACAATCATTCATCTTTCATTGTACTGTTAAAGCAACTCCAATCTAATGTTCAGATTTTTGTAGTTCTTTTGTACCAATACAGACATGCTCATCTGAATAATGTTGACCACTTATTTCCTTTTTTAGGCATGTAATTATCTCCTTAGCCAAGAAAAACAATAATAAAATAGAAGAAAAATAAGATAGATATAGAAAAATGAGACCTACTTACCTCTAAATGAGAATAAAGCAGAGGCACTTAATACTCTGCACACTACATATATCTCATAGATTTGTCATGTCATTACGTGCACAGCACGTCCATGTAACAACTGAAAGCCTTTTAATTGAATATCTGCCACTTTATGTGGAAAGTTAAGAAATCTTTGAGGCTTTCAAGTCTAGGCAATTATACCCTTACAATCTAAGATCTCACCCCCTCATACACTATTCAAGTGCTGTCCATGCTGTATAAAGTAACATTTTGATCTTAAATGTCTTTCCAACCTAAATTATTCTGATTTAACATTTTTCTGATATATGGATTGAACTGTGCACTTCAATATTCAGACAAAGGGTGGTTGCTGAGGCTTAAAATACATCACTGCTAGTATTAGCTTGCTTATAGGCTTTCCTGGTTCATAACTTCCTGAATCAGACCGATATCGTAGTCCTGATGTGTACACAGTTTGCATCATTTTGAATATACTAATTATAACACATTTTCTTCTAATTATTCACATCCATACAAAAGATAAAGACTCAAAAGTTTACTTCTTGGTACCTGATAAGAAAAAAAATAATCTTTATGTCAATGTATGAATAATGTGTTGTTCTATGCCTGAAAGCTGGAATCCATATAGAAGTTATAGAGCGGGTCTGTGGTCATACATACAGTATATATATTTCAAGTGTTTTCATAGCTACGGAACACTGATATTCAAGTTAATGCTCTCTTCTCGAAGAAAAAAATCCTGCATGGAAACTTAGAATCATAGAATGGTTTGGCTTGGAAGAAACCTTAAGGATCATCTAATTCCAAGCCCCCTGCCATGGGTAAGGACACCTTCCATTAGATCAGGTTCCTCAAAGCCCCATTCATCCTGGCCTTGAACACCTCCATAGATGGGACATCCACAGCTTTTCTAGGCAACCTGTTCCAGTCCCTCACCATCCTCAGTAAAATATTTCTTCCTAATATCTAATATAAATCTACCCTCTTTCACCCTAAAACCATTAACCCTCATTCTGTCGCTATTGTTCCTGATAAAAAGACCCTCCTCATCCTTTCTACAGGCAAGAAAAAGACTGAGAGTGAATCAGAAAGATTACTCTTATGTCTTCTGTTTGGTTTCTTTGTTTTAAACTAAGATACATAAAACATAGGGAGTAGTTTTGGTATAGGCTAAATTAACTTTTACTAAATTGCTGAAGTCATCTTAAACAAATATTCATCAATATTATCATCTTGGCTGAATTTAACATGTAAGCCTATTTTTGTTTCAGGTTTCACAATTTTGTGTATGTCATAGCCTAGCAAATAAGTTTTAATTCTGGAAAATTCTCAACTATAAGTTATTGAAACTCTTACCTCTCCAGCCGTTATACTCTCTTGTGCCCTAGGACTACTCAGCACGCTGTATCCAAACAAGGATTCAGGGCTACTTTTTCCTCAATAATCATCCTATGGGTATAAGTGCAGCCACACAAGCAAGCGGTCTTATTTTGAGTATTTATGCTCAATAACTTACTTTCCTATGAAGGCATGGATAAGGTCAAAATTATGTACATGTTCACAGACACACTGGAGAACATAAAGTGAAAACAGAAATTAATTTGAAGTTATCGGGAGAAACAAATAACTTCATATTCCAAACAGTGACCTGCTTTCATAGTCTTCACTGTGAAATCAGTAATGAACACCAAAGTATTGATTTATAACAAAGGAATGTGACGCTTGCTTTTCAAAACAGCCCAAATCACATTCTATCACATCCACATTATCGTCTTTAGTCTTCCTAAACTGTAGGGAATATTATTCCTGGTAGTGTAGATCTTGTGTCTGCTTATCAGTAGATGTTAGATAGGTTTTCACAAACATCATTCCTCTTTCATCATAGTAAGGAACTTACCTGTTTACTTCTAAGAGAACTATCAATTTATGTGTTTTCCTAAAAGTTCTAAATTTTGGAATTAAATGTGCAGTATATGAGTCCTGGCAAATGATAAAGATCTGTAAATGGCTTTAACAAGCTTTAATCATGTGTACATCATGACACAGACACAGACAGAGCATACATCACAGAAAGCCATGAAAGTACACCCTTTACTTTTTTCTCCTCATAAAAAAAATGCAAGTGCATAGGGCAATCAGTGTATATGTAAATTCTACTTCTAAAATATTCAGTTTAATCAGTAAAGTAGGCACAAACTCAACAGTTAGAGCGTGCAGATGAATCCGTGATAAGTATCAAGCATGAGTCATAAAGAAAGAAAATGCAATGCATCATAATATTTCTGACTCGTATATATAAGCTTGAGCCAATTATGTAAACAGCAAAATGACCCGAGAAGTGAATAGTCATTTGAATGAGTTTGAGTTGACAAGGAAAATAAAATTTGATCATATTTTGAAACTTAATTTGTAAGGTTGCTATGAGTTGCTCTCCTTCAGAATGGCATTGACTAAAGCCTGTATTTTGTGATTTTTCCCTAGTGCGAAAAATTAGGCTTAGGACTCGGGCTTGTCATAAATTCAGAGATCTCTCCTAACCAGTTATTGAAGTTTTCTTGTCATCATTCCCTGTTCCCTTCACTAATTCCTCTGCACACACATACCCATCACCCCAGCTGCTTTCTTAATCAGTAACATGTTTATTTGAGTGGTTCTGCAGAACTAAAGTATTAAATTCTGGATTTTTCTTATTTTATTTTATTAAGAGGTTGTATTCATATTATATTGCAGAACTATTCAGTTTTTTGTACATTGCTCTGTATTATTTTTGTTTTTAAACTTAGGGAACTGTCTTAGACCTAGTGAAGTGTATGCCTGTCAGGTTCTTGCATTTCTTTGATAGGTAACTTTTTGATGTGTGGGGTGACATCAAAATATTTAATTTATGTAAAGAAAGAGAAGAATACATCTTTTCTATTCACTAGGTTTTCCTGAAGTCTTAAAATATTAGAATATTTTGAACTTGCTCCCATGGCCATCTAAGTTTTCTCCAGGCTCATTAAGATCAATAGAACACAGTTCCCATCCTGAGATGATTACATTTATAACTTCCTTAATTATTTTTTTCATTGTTTAAATTCTTGTTCATTTTGTAAATCTTTGCTTATCCAGAAATATCTCTTTACATTTTTTAAAAAAATCCAACCTTAATTTCATCCTAAAAGATACTGAAATTCTTAAAAATAGATACAATAAATTTACCAGTGCGCAGAATGGGCACTTCCTTTTAAATTAAAAAAAACCCCAAACCCACAAACGACAGAAAGTCTGAGAGACCAGTCAGACATTTATATACAAGTTTCATCCAAAACTAAATTTAAATAGTGATCACTTGGATTCAGTTAATACAAGCAGAAATAGTTTATAGGAATATTTAGAATATGTACACCTGCTAAAATTTCAGTTTTAAACTAGAAAGCATAAATAAAATGAAAGATAAGAAACACATATTTTAGGAACATTTCTGAAAGAAAACCTTGATGTTCATAAAAACAGTGATGATAAAACTGACTCATACCATCTTTAGATATTTGATTTAAAAACTCATAAATCTTAAAAAAAAATTGACAGCAATTAATAATACCACTACAGATAACAATTCTGAACTTGTCAGCGTTTTGCGTGTTATTTCTTTGTCTTAAGGATTCACATTCTCTGGACAAATGATAAGCTTAAAAAAGAGATACTAAGCATTTTAATTTAGCAGTTATTCTTTTGTTGTAAAATCCTGAATAGTATAGCATTTTATTAAGTAGAATGAAAATCTGGATATAAAATCAAAAAAAAAAAAGAGCTGAAATAACTCCAAGACAAGGAGCTGAGAAAAGCATACTAGAAAGGCAAAGAAAGGATAAGAATTGTTAACAATTTTAACAAAGGAATATATTTCCTGAATTTGTTTTCATCTCTTTGTACACAAGCTGTGGAAAGACTGGAAGACAACTAGACCAAAACCTCAGAACCTCATCCAACCTGATCTTGAGAATTTCAAAGGATGGAGTATCCACAGCTTCTCTTTTCAACCTATTCTAATGCTTCGAACTCTCCAGGAGAACATTTTATTCCTAATAGCTAACCTAAATCTAGCTTCTTTCAGTTTAAAGCCATCATCCCTTGTCCTATCATTACAAACCCTTGCAAAATGTCCCTCTTCAGTTTCCTTGTAGGTCCCCTTTACGTACTGGAAGGCTGCTATAAGGTCTCACCAGAGCTTTCTCTTCTCTACGCTGAACAATCTTTACGCTCTCAGTCTTTCTTTACTGAAGAAGAATGAAGAATCCAGTCCTCTGATCATCATTGTGGTCCCTCTCTGGATTTACTCAAACACGTCCAGNGGATGGAGTATCCACAGCTTCTCTTTTCAACCTATTCTAATGCTTCGAACTCTCCAGGAGAACATTTTATTCCTAATAGCTAACCTAAATCTAGCTTCTTTCAGTTTAAAGCCATCATCCCTTGTCCTATCATTACAAACCCTTGCAAAATGTCCCTCTTCAGTTTCCTTGTAGGTCCCCTTTACGTACTGGAAGGCTGCTATAAGGTCTCACCAGAGCTTTCTCTTCTCTACGCTGAACAATCTTTACGCTCTCAGTCTTTCTTTACTGAAGAAGAATGAAGAATCCAGTCCTCTGATCATCATTGTGGTCCCTCTCTGGATTTACTCAAACACGTCCAGATCCTTCTGATGTTGGGAGCCCCAGAACTGGATGCAGTGCTCAGTCTGCTTGATAATATACCTTTTACTGAGAGATTTTTAGAAGAAAATATTATTTCCGTATCTAGTTAGATGCTGATGTACATCAAATCTATTTTTAAAGGTTGCTACACCTCTAGTACCACAGTGATGTCTTGTAAGGTTCTATCTGGTGCACAGGGGTTCAAGAAATTTGTAATTCAGTTTTAATATAGAAGTATGAGGTGAAGTTGATGCCTGAGTGTAATAATTAGCTCATTTACAAGCTGATAAATCATCTTTTGAAATAGATAAGTATTTCCTGAGAAAGATTAAACTTATTGTTGTATTCTTATTCTTATATAAGTATCTCCATAAGTATCAGATTAAACAAATTCCAGTCTTAAATATCTCCTCGTAGAGGTTTAAACTGAGGTGCTCCTAATTTCTGGTCTCGTAACCACAATCCAAAGCATTCAAAATGCTTGAGAAATTAAGAGTGAACAAGTGTTTGTAATAGCTTCTGAAAAAGAATATGGAGGTGTAGTCTGATTGGTACTGAGTTGCTAAATTGCAAGATGTTACCAATGAAGTAGCCTGCTTGTAATTACATACAAAATGGTTTGAAAAATATGTGATAGTGTATCACAGTATCACAGTATCACAGTATCACAGTATCACAGTATCACAGTATTGTAAGGTGGAAGAGACCTTTGAGATCATCGAGTCCAACCTATGGCCCAACACCTACACCTACCACCTACACCTACCACCTACACCTACACCTACTTGTCAGTTACACCATGTCACTAAGCGTCTCATCCAAATTCTCTTTGAACACCTCCAGGGATGGTGACTCCACCACCTCCCTAGGCAGAGCATTCCAATGAACAATTACCCTCTCAGTGAAGAACTTCTTCCTAATGTCAAGCCTAAACCTCCCCTGGTAAAGCTTGAGACCGTGTCCTCTCGTTCTGTCACCGGTCGCCTGAGAGAAGAGCCCCACTCCTGCCCCACTACAGCCTCCTTTCAGGCAGTTGTATGTGTAAAGCATAATGAAACAGATACAAACCAGCTGTTGAAACAAATCAATAAACACTGTAGAAACGTTGCAGGAACTTAATTCTATATACCAGTGATTGCAACCAGTGGTTGTACACAGCATAGCACTAATGTCAAATAAGACTGTCTAGTGGTCACACAAATTTGTCCTTTTTTTAGTCTCCTGTCCTTCTCTTGCAAAACAGAGGGAAATTGGGGAAAATACTTTTCCACTTTCCCCTAGAATAACGGTTGCAACTGAAATGAACGAACTTACAGCAACAGTACTGTTTTTTGGTGGACATCTGTACGTCTAAGAAAGAAGGAATCTGAACTCATTTCAACAGTGTGCATTCAGTAAAGTTTGTAGGTTGGTTGAA
Source organism: Geococcyx californianus (assembly GCA_013389885.1). Lineage (NCBI taxonomy): Eukaryota > Metazoa > Chordata > Aves > Cuculiformes > Neomorphidae > Geococcyx > Geococcyx californianus. The sequence goes on along the minus strand of VWPV01027390.1, from coordinate 35,128 downwards.
GTTTTGGAATTTTGTCACACATATACACCCACAGACACATGCATATATATGTATGCACATGTATAAGTACCTCTATACATAATGCATATAGGCTGTCTGTTAAAAAAGTGTGTTTGGGCTGTGAAAATGTGCAGTACTTTGACTCACTCATTTGAGGGGATGTTTTCTGAAGGCAGACATAAGTTAGCCATTTGCACCAGTCTCTCCAGCAACCACTTAACAGTATCTGCTGCAGTACTCAGCTGGTGGCTAGGAAGTCCTTCTCTGCGGTGCATACAAAATTACCGTGTCATACAAAAATAGCAGCACACCATCCAGTTAACTCAGAGTGAAGGCAGAATAGGTTTTTAATGACTTTGGAATATCACATAAACCTTGAGGTATGCATTCCCACACAGAAAGGCTTGGAAAGGGACTTAGCTGAGCAATGTTCTTTTATGTGAAAGACTTCGGGAAACTGTGTCACTGAACAGACTGGGTAACTGTGACGTACCTTATTCCCAAAGCAGGTATCAAAGGCTAAAATCTGCATTTGTAGCTATTTACTCACTCTTAAACGTCTAGACAATTTACACCAGGTAACAAAGATAACCCATATCACAGCAAAGAGTTAAACTAAGATTACCTGATCAGCATCTACAGACTAAGCCACTAGAACACTCTGTTATCTTGTTGGCTCAAAATGAATGAAGAAAATTTCTGCTGTTACTGCTAATTGTGCATAAAGAAAAGAAGCAGAAGAAATATGTACAGTTGTAATGGTCACTTAGTTTTAGAGTAGAACTTCCTTGTGTTACAAACAACTGTCTTTCATTTCTATTTACTCGATAAGTTTGATCAAAACGTGTGCAATTACTTTCTCTTCCCACAGGCAAAGCAGACATAGTAAGATGCATAATATATTTTCATCTCATATGATATTAGAAATACAAGAGAATGAAAATGTCAAAGGCTAGCCTTTCCAGGCATGCATAGCCCATTAATTAGATAAAAGAGTAAGTCTGCAATAGCTGCTTATGTTATTTATGAAAGTCTTATAAACTTCTACATCTCTGTACTTTTTGGATGTAATTTCTGTTCATTATACCTTAGTGTCCCAGAGCTGTCTAAATCAGCCAAGAGCTAAGTAAAGTCAAGAACCAGAATATCATTATGATTAATCTTCTTTTTTTCCAAGTATAAAAATTCAGTCACCTAAAAGCTGAGAACAAAGCACCAAGAATTCAAGGTCTGCTTTAAAATTCCAAGAATGTTTTTGATGAACTGCAACTTGAATTAATCAATTTTAGAAATAATTAAAATTTAACATTAAGTTTCATATAATGTTAAAGCATAAGGAAATAAATGCTGAGTGAAACAAAAATTAAATATAATGCGGTTGGGATAAACAAATGTTTTCCACCGTGACTCGCTGAGTGGCTAATTTTACTGCCATTGTTCAATAGATTTTTGATATGAAGTTAAAATTCCCAAAGACAATACTTCCTGATTTCAAATAATTGCTTGTTCTGTGATTTTATCCAGAAATACTACATGTGTTGGAGATCTAGGAATCACAGAGTAGTGCTAGAAAAATGAAGTGGCTTTTGACTTATGTTCTTAATTATAATGCCAAGCAATCATGTTAGTTTTAATATGGTTTTAATACTGTTTTTACCTCCTGTAGTCCTTATGAAATGTTATTTTAGACTGTAATTTCTAATTTGACTGTTAGAAGCCTTTGTCAAGCTTCTAGCTTAGTTTTATGTGCCAAGGGTGACACTTAGTAGCATTTTCTTCTTAATATATACTTCAAAATCATGGAATACTAAGAGGTCAGTTCTGTGGCAAGGCAGTGGCAAGGACATTATGTTTGATAAAATTATTTAACCATTGGAATCAGAAGCTAAAAAAAATAAGTGGAATAATGAGTTTATTAATAACTATGTATTTTAACTTATTTTTCAATTAAAGTAATCACCAACTTAATCCCTGTCAGTTTAATGTTGCTTAAGTCACATCCACCCTTGCATTGCTATTGCTTGAAAAAAATACTCCTACTATTTTGGAACTGATCTTAATTAAATCTTATAGTGCTACAGGTTTGTAAATTGTAGAGTCAGTACAAGATTTTTACCTCTTTGAGGGACTACCTGAATGACCTCATGGTAAATTACCAGGACCTGAAACTGCCATTTCATTCCTTCCCTTGACATAATTACTAAAATAAATATATAACAAGAATAATAATTACTAAAATTCTCAACATGACTGCAACATGACTATATTCCACTGGTGTCACCAATTAGCTAAGTATCATTTTCCAGTCTGACAATAAATTCAGAATGACAAAACACATTGTGTATGACTAAAAACTATAATGAAAGCTCATCAAACAGTCTTTATGGAGAACAGGAAGTGTCAGTGAAGAATCATAAGATTTCAAAATTACTACAAAATCTCAATAAATGAAGAAGTTATTAGAAAGAAAATTAACTTAAGTTCCATCTCTATTTTAAGTTTTCTGAAACTGAGAATCTTGCAAAGTCCATATAAAACTGTGAAACTTGGTAGACGTGTAAGAGAATTTAACAGAACACTAAAATAAGCCCATAATTTTCATAGCAATAGTACCTCAAAAACTTATTCCTATCCAAGACTTATAAGAGAGATTCGGTGATCACCAAAAAAACCTGTTTAAAAGCATTTAAACTCTCGGTTTGTAGGAAATTCAGGGAGAAAAGAGTTACTATAGCTCATTTTTTTATTGTTGTGGTTCACGTACATATTATTATTGTCATGAATGTCATAGGTCTTACCTGGGAGTATGTTTTCATTGGACCTAATGACAAACAAAAATGGAGAACTGATTTCTCTCAATGACTTCTCAATTTTTGCAGATGCCAGAATGGATCTCTTCCTAGTAAGGCATCTCAGATGCAATATCATTTAATTTCTTATTTGCTCAGATCATGTCCATAAACCATTTTCATTGGGTTTTAATCCTTCAGAAGTGATTCAGACATTTTGATTGAAATTATGTGCTTTTGTAAGATAAAAGCTTTCTGTTTTGTCTCCTCTGACAATAAAAGCAACAAAGACACACGTTTTTTCTTAAGAAGATTGCCTAGGAAATTTCTCATTATTTTCTGTGAAAATTCAGTCTCTGATAGGAAGAGATTATATTTATTTTTTATGTTTATGAAGACAATTTTGAATGCAGAAAATAGAAAATGAAAATAAGAATTTTTCATGATAAATCCATGATAAATCATGTTGCTCTCTCCTAATTATTAAACTTGGTTTTTTTATTCTTGTCTTAGTAACTACCTCTATGACTTGCATTGTTGAGTGCAAGTGAGCCTTAGAATCAAGGTCTAAAAACTTGGATAGTGTCTATGACTAAAGAACTATAGCTAGGCAAGACAGTAGGTTTCAACACATATATCGGAGCCCCAGGACTTATGTATGGCAGTATTTACTATTTGCAGAGTCCACTTTTATCTAGGATCTCCCTGGAAGCAGTAGAGTTAATGCATTTCCCTCAGATGCACAGCTAAGTCTGTGCTCAAAAATACATTTTTTTCCTGTAAAGAAAATAGCTTGAAATAGACTTCTGTGGATAAAATAATATGGGATGCTCTGGGCTGGTTGCCTTCTTCCTCTTCAGAAAAGTGAGAGAAAGGAAAATGCGGACCACATGAATCAGTTTACTATCAGCAGTCACCCTCTAGGCTTTCCTTTTTTTTCTCTCCCCTAGTATGTCACTGGGTATTTATTCACCATATGACAGGACAACCTTATCCTGGTGGTTGTCACTACACTAGAAGTAAACTTCCTCAACAATTATCTCCCAGGGAACACCTGGGAAAAAGGGTGAGCAAGGGTACTTCTCAGTGAATTGCTTTGGTAGCCCCTGAGCAGTAAGGAGAGGCTTCCTTCACAGCGGTGACTTTCACTGTAATGACTTACCTGCCTCATGAGAAAAAAAGGATGCTATCGCAGTCATTTGCCTCTGAAAGCAGCACTGTTTTCCCTTTGGCTTTAGTAGAAGCATCACAGAATCAGCTAGTGGCAAACACGATATGCATCCAAGGGTACCTCAGGGAATTAAGTTCCCAATTCCTTTTTGCTAAACAGCTTCAGATGCTCAAAGTGGATCTTTACAGTTCCCTCATACTTTTCTATACCGCAGAACAGCCTGCAATATAGGCAATTGATTCCTTTAATCCCTAGACAAATAGGATGTGTAAGACTACCAGGTGTTCAGGGCTAAGATGCTAAAGAAGTTGTGAGCACTTTCAGCTCCCATTGACCTCAGAGGCAGCTGAGGGTGCTTAACAACTCTCAGGAGGAGTTCAGCAATTTACAGATTACAAAGTTTAAAAAAAAAAAATCCTCTTTTCCTTTTCTTTCTTAGAATATCACATTATTCATAAGATACGTATTGCTTTCAGTTGACATCTACTAACATATTGATGAGTAAAACTATTCTGCAAAGTAAACAAATAAAAAAGTTAGACTTTCTAGTAAATAAAAGAAGGACAACTGTACATTAGGAAGTAATTATAATAAGCAAAATATACTTGGCAAAAGGCAACTGTAATTCGTGATTCCAGCATTTTCTAAAGCTTCTTTTAATAGATTAAACTAACTTCTGGCAGCTTTTTTCCTTATCTTGCCATAAATCCCAACTAAACCCAACATTAGGGAATATAGCTGTTAGACATGCAAACAAAAAACTCTAAATAGGAATAAAAGTAATGCCATGATTGCTTCATTTTTAATAGCCAAAGTATGTTGTAAGATGTTTTACACTATTGCAAAACAAGATTTTCATGTGTTTACAGGTATGTTATATGCACATCAAAGAAAATTTTACCCACAAAGATTTTACCCACATAGTCTTAAGTATTAATATGTCTTTGTAATAAATGGAAAAAAATGATTTAATTATTTTTTTTTACTTAAATGTAATAAAACTTTTGATGTAGCCTGAGAATCTGTAAATTAGATAGCTATATTTACTTTTCAGAGACATATGCAATGTGTTACTCAACTTTATGAATCAAAAAAATGACAGGCTTTTTGGTATAATTATTCTACTCTTTGTAAATTATTTTTTTCTCTTAGTTAAAGTTACCGTAAAAATTAATAATTAAAGAAAAATGTGCAATGTAGAGAGTTTCTACCACATATACTGGTGTCCTGAAATGCCAAACCAGTAATGCAAATTTGTATTCAAAATATGGAGGAAAGATACTACATTCTTGTCAATCATGAGCAAAAATATATACCATTGCACTGTGTGGGAGGGCAGTATGAATGCAATATTTCCATAAATATGATTGGTATAATGCCAGATCATGCCTTTCTCAGATAGATTAGGTCTGTATCTCAAAAACTAAAGACATTTATGGTGTGAACTCAATGAACTCACAGAGCTATTTTTAGAAAACTTTTTTTGTATAAAATGCAGGATGAAGTACGAGAAAGTTTTGAAAAAAATATGTTTACAGTAAATATAAATAATGTCTCTACGAATCTATAAATAGACAAAACACCATTCCATAATTTTTTTTGTTTGTTTCCTAGGGCTATAATAAACCATGGAATGTATAAAATGTATAGTAATTCAGCTACTTCAGTAATGGAAACACCTCAGGGAAATATTTTGCCAGATTCTCAAGTACCGTTATGATCCCACCGTGCCACTCAGCTGCTACAAATGAACCATAACCTAGCTGCAAATCACTGGCAGAGGATTTCCTGTCTTCAGCAAATTCTCTTCTGACATATATATATCATTCCCAGGTACTATAGTTTTATGTCTTCACTGGGAAAAGACGTATCTTAAAAGTGAGAAAGATCATGGTAAAGTCTTGCTGTACTCTTTCTCGATTGGTATAAAAACCCTATCAAACTTCAGAAACACCAGCAGAATTGGACCAAGGGACTCAATTGATACAAGCTCAGACTCTTGGTATCTTTTATCTCCTATGTTGAATCAGTCATAGGTAAAAAAGTGGTTCTTTAAGAAATTTTCCTTTATACCTTTCCCTTTTTCATTCTTTTAAAATTAAAAATATTTTTTCAAGTAATTTTAAAAATTTACTTTTATTTAAATACTCTGTTTACTATGCTAGCTACGAAGAAAACATCATACATGTTCTCCTTTGGTTTTGAGCACCTGAATATATGGAAGAGTTTTTTTTTAATCTAGAAGAAGATATCTATTTTATCTATCATAAAAACCCAAACAAGTGGAGTTCATGTTGTGAAAATGGGCATCTCTGTTTAATTTTGTATCTTGTCTTATTAGACAATTTATACTAGTGGAATTTGTCATACATCTTGCTTTACCTAAAAAATATCTAAACAAACCCAAAAGAACTCTAAATATTATATGAGTTAAATCAGTTTCCTCACCTGTGCTGTGTATTTATGGATTCAAGAGTGTGAAGCACAGGAATTTAGCAAGTAACTGTTGGGTAACTATTCACCTGCTAACGAGTCTCAGTTGCATATAGACTGTTATGTCCCCTGGCTAGTTATGAAATATGGGCATGAAGGAGAAACACAATTATCTAGAAGTGTTATCTAGATAATGTATACATAATGGGCAATGAGAGTAGAGTTAGTAAATCAGTCAGGCCAGAGTGCTCAGGCAGTCTTACAACCATCTAACCTCTCAGGATTGTTTAAAATTTCATTATGATGTCTGAGGCACCATGAAAAGAAAATAATTTCCTTAAAGCAAAATATTTTGCAAGATGTCAGTTTCGACAAAACCTTCAAAACACTGCGTTGCAGTTTATCTGTAAGCTTAACTCAGTTTTTTCAAAGAATCCCTCCTCTTCCTGCCTGATAGAACACAATGCAGTGAGGGAATCCAATGATCTCTTTAGAGCAATGTGCTTTGCAGACCTTTTTTAGAGATGGAAATTTGTGCTCTTTCTAGCTTAGAAAGGCTGTGTCACATTAAATACGTACATCCCTGACAAGTGGCTGAGGAATGCCCTCCTGTTGAGTCACGAGGTTCAAGATGGTTTACATTCTAAGTGGCCTCTCAGAGAGGAGTCTAGGTGCAGCTGCAGCTGGATCCATCTCTAGTCCTAGACTTGGTCGACAGTTTATGACCAAAGAATTACATGGATCTATGTATATATGTTAGCAACCAGTCAGAATTAGTGTCACCTGTGAGAGCTTCCTCAGAGACTGTCTGTCACCCATAGGGTTAATACCTGCTGTCAGCAAGCCCAAGTGGGCTGTCACTGAAGTTGTTCAGAAAGTTCTGCAATGCCTGTCACAAAGACAATTTTGCAATGCTAAAGCAGTAAGTAGTGCAATTAAAGCAACAGATTAAACCCTTTCAGGATTGCCATTGGTAATTCACTTGCTTCGTTAGTGCTAGATTATTAGAACAGTTAACGATGATCTTACATATAAGGCTGTAAAGTATCTCCAGTGTATATAGCAACATGAAAATTTTCAGTACTTTTGAATATATTCAGGGTTTGAGATTGGTTCTGTGGGACAAAAAGCAGTATAGGAGCCTTAGAGTTTAGCTGTTGACAAAGCACAGTCTACCAGAGAGTGACAACTGACTGATCAGACTCTGTAGCAGCTAAATGTACTTTTGGATTCTCCCAAAGGGTGCATCTCAGGACGAAAATTACAGTGCTTTACCACAGTGTTTGTAATGCTGCCAAGTAAAACCCTACAAGTCTTACACAGCACAGTGAAAACCTCACCACTCAGCTGGGCCCTGGGAGACTAATCAGAGTTGTGTCATCGAAGGAAATGTGGAAAAGGTTGAGCCAAATTTTCCTATCTTCCTTTTGATGTACTTGGTTAGCTGGTCACTTCTCTTTCTCTCTGTTTTCTGAAACTCTAGCTAGCCAAGGAGCCTCAGCACGTTTATGTCTGAAGTACTGACTCCTATGACATGGAAAAAATTAGTTTTTCTTCGTTTGAAGTAACTGTAAAGCTGGGCAAAGAAAACTCAGTCTTTTTCCTAGTATCCTAGTCCCAGGGGAAAGTATCTAATAAACTTTATCTGAGTGTACCGTAACGTATAAAATCCACAAAGACTGTAATAAAGAATGTTGATCTCTATCAGGCTTAAAAACTGTGAATAAAACACCTTCAGAAATGCCGTGGGTTTTTTATGTGCTACTTGAAAAATTTTAGTAATTGAAAAAGATCAGGAAACAGAAAAGATCTTCATCTCATCTACTCAATATTATTAATGTCTTTAAAACCTAGAAAGTTGGGGTTTTTTCCTTCAAATTGTTTTGATATATAATTTCACTCTTTCATTTTCTGCTTAAAACAGCAACAAATGTTCAAATATTTAAGACAGATCTTCAAATATCTTGATTATTATCACAAACCAGCAGAACCAAATTGAGTGTTTATGTATATGCATGTTTTTTTTTTACTCAATAATAGGTCTCATTGCTCCCATGATACCATAAACTCAGCTACTTAAAAGAATAGAGGTCAGAAATTGCATCCAAAATTTTAATGCTGAAAAATAAATAGTAGGTTTTGCTAGAGAGACGGCACAAGAAATCTAAGGGGTTTTGAGTTTGTCCCTTTGATTATTCTCTCCAGTTTGAACTTCTGTTTCGTTTTCCAGTTCCAGCTGGCTGTCCTTGGCTATCTTATCTGGCAGGCATACACCATGGCACCATCCTCATTGCCTGTTGTGATAACAAAAATGAGGTGCTTCTGTCCCTCTTACTACCCTCTGCTTTCATCAAGACATATCCTTATTTCTAGCAAATTGTCATGTGAAGTTAAATGTTGGAACTCTTCTGCTGCAGACACTTTGATTCTATCCAGCTGTAACTGAGAATGGAAATTCATGCAACCTTAGTTCCTTTTATAGGAACATATGTAAGTATATACATGTAAATATACTGTGGGATTTGAATAACATATTGTTTGTTACGTTAAATAGACTTAAGCTTTATAAAATCAGATATAGATTTATATGACAATTTTATGGGAATATTAACGAATTTTTGATTAAAAATACTATTTGTTTGATGAGATACATAGAGAAGAAAATAGATTCATTTTGCATTGTTTTGCTAAATCTTTGCAAAATTTAACATTGTCAGGCTTCCGTATGCTGACTGGTGTCAATGTTTACCTGTTTGGTGGTTATTTCTGACATCTTAAAAATTTAACTAAATCTCTATATAAGTATGGAAAGCTACATTTTGTTTAACATACATATTAGCTTGCTAGCCACTCCCTAGTTAAGTTTATGTGCAATATTCTTATGACAATGACTATATACCTAGCTTTAATATTGAATTCAAAGTGAAATAACATTCTGAAGACAAATTCATCATGGTAATAGTGTGTACAATAAAATTTTAATAGTTCCATATGTTTTCATGCAGTGTCTGTATTCAGCAGTTGGTCTGAAAACAATAATTTTTTTGTTTATTCTTTTACCCAACACAGATTTAGAAACATATAGAGTGTAAAACTAGTGTGATACATAATATTTCCTATCCTTATTCAAAGGCTGAGGGATTATGTTTTCTTAGTAGTGTATTTTCAATTTTGAGAATCATTATACCAAATGTATATATTTTATTATATATATGGAAGAATGCTAATGGGACTCTAATTAAAGTAAACATTTTCATAAATGAAATATAGAAGACCAAATTGATTTATCACAAGTAAACCATATATTTTGGTTATATTAACCCCTTTCTGCTAGCTTGGTAAAAAAAAATGAATCTACTTAGTATCATCTACATTTTTTCATTTTTATAAAGAGAGGTCATCAGATGTGTTATGCTTGCAGCATTGTTTCTAAAACTTTTTTCTCAAGAGAAGTTTTGAGCTTTCAATTTGGATACATGCTTAGATTTTGTCATTATTTCTAAAAAATGTATTTTAAGGTAATATCATGTATTACTGAAAGCTCAATTGAAAGGAAATAATGATTCTTATTTCTGTTACATGAACCTGAAATTGGAAGTTGTTACTAAAAACCCACACATTTCTTAGAAACAATTTAGAGGCATTGTTTTGGAAGACTGGTCATCACTTAAAGTGGTTTTGGTATATTAAAAGCTCTAACAGGAGAAACAAAATAATAAAATTTAGAATTATAATTTACTATATATTTCATCATTAGAGAATATTATCCAAAATGGGATTTTTTTCCTAGCAGATACGTAAAAAATAGCTGAGTTATTGAGAAATCTTCATAAACCCTCAAGTATTCTATTGTTCTGTTAAGGAGACTGAAACAAAACTGAAAGATTTATAATTAACATTAGAAATTAGTTATGGACCCTTAGGCACAAGTGTTGTAGACAAACTAATCTTTCTCATTTTCTTTCCAATTAAGAACAGTAAAATGTACACATATCAGGCAAAATTCACCTGAACTATTTTAGATGCCTACAATATACCTTGGAAATATATACTCTTATTTATTCTGTTACCTATTAAGTCAGTGTAGGACAATTAACTTTGAAATTTTTGATTAATTTTTAATTATTTTCTCCTCCTTTGTATCAAAATAGAGTAAATAGTCATATCTGTGACTGGCTTAAAAACAGCATAGCCAACTATCTCACAGCCAAAGATCACTTTTATGGCTTGTTTTTCCAGAGAAACTGAGGCGCAACAGATCGTCTCATAATGATCTTCATCAACATTTATTAGAGAGACTCATGATTCAGCCAGCTGACTGAATTCATTGAATCCCAATCATTCATTGATTAGCTAAATGAGAAGTGTTTAATAAACCAGGCTGCTAATCTGCTGCTAAATATTCTGGACTTATTTCCCAAGTGTGCACACTGCAAGTTCACTAAAATTGAGGTAGCTTATTTTATTTTTAAAATAATGAAAGCTACCTTGAACATAAGTCTTGAAATTGTCCACAATTCAGCTCACCAGCTGGAACTGTGTAAGCCACTTGTCTGTGTCATAAAGTCCTCATAGAAACAGCATCTGCTTTGTAGAAGAAACACTTTAGTCATGGCGATTCTAGGTTCATTTTGAGAAATAACAGCATTGTCTTTATTTTCATACTGATTTTCAAAAATCACTGGGAGGCAACTCAAACATCTGTTGTTCTCTAATGGTCTTTGCAAGCATCCTTACACAGGTAAGTAGGTCGTAATGATTTAAGGACAGAGATGGCATGTTTCCGAGCTTGACATTTCTAGTGATATTATAACATAATTCTACATCAGACTTGATGTATTCCTCCTTTAATTCAAACCAAATACTTTCATTTAATGCTGATTCACATGAATTCGCTTATTATTGTTGGAGGTCCAATTGCTGGTTTCTCTCTGGAATGGGATGTCACTTAGATGAGCCTTCTGGAGGTTTTTTTTTTTTCCTGAAGAGCTGGTATCTTAACTATAAACATTAAATAGGTCACTGATACACAAAAAACTTTCTATTGTTCTTTTCTTAATTTACGTAGAAGCAAATCCAAAGTTTTCGACTTATTTCTAAGCTAGTCCTGAGAGAAAAATACTATGCACAGGGTGTTATGAGAAAGAGCTGGGATGGGGGGGGAATATCAATTACTTGCTATCAAAGGAGTGATACTATGTTTTCCTTTTGTTAATTTCTAAATAATTAAAACTATACTTGTCAAGTGGACAACAAAGCAGAAAGTACATAAGTAGAGGAAGGTCTTAGCATATATCATCATCTTCTGTTTTACTTCTACTTATCAGTTTGCCAGGAAGCCAGAGTAGCTGGATGAGAAAGAATGCACTGCCCTCCAGGGTTGTATTTGGAGCTGTCAGAAAAAAAAAAATAAAGCATTCTATTGGGGAAAGATGTGTGGGGCAATCTTAAGTTACATGGTGAGTAAGAAGTAGAGTTAGAAAGATCAGATCTTAGCTTTCTTAATATCAGAATCACTGTGGTAAAATAAGTTAAAAATTGAAGTCCTTTGCATTCATTGCTTATTTCTTGGCCTCTGCAATATATATAATCAGATAATTATGTCCTAGTAATTTCAGTTTAATTTTAGATATTGATCATGCAAATGTGCATGTCTTAGCAAGTGATTAGATTATAAGAACAATGAACAGATGTAAGGACTAGTTGTTTGTACTTTTTCTGAAATTTAAGATATTTTACCTCATATTGGGACCATAGGCATTCTAGAAATTTTTATTTTTTTTTAATTGACTCTATGGGGAAACTCTGTTTTATGGCTTAGTTATAGATCTCATAGAATCATCGAATCATAGAATGACCTGAAGGTCATGCAAGGGACCTGCAAGGATCATCAAGTCCGACTCCTGTCCCTGCACAGGGTAATCACACAGCATTCATACCTCATGATTGAAGCATTGTGTAAATGCTTCTTGAATATTGTCAAGCTTAGTGCTGTGGCTGCTTCCCCCAGGAGATGTTTCAGTGCTCCACCAGCCTTCTGGTGAAGAACCTCCTCCTAATATCCAACCTAAACTCCCCCGGCACACCTTCCTGCCATTCCCTCAAGTCCTATCACTGATCTCTAGTGAGAAGAGATCATCACCTGCTGCTTCTCCTTCCTTTGTGAGGAAACAGTAGACAGCTGTGAGTTCCTCCTCTAGGCTGAACAGGCCAAATGACTTCAGCTGCACCGCATATGATTTCTACTCTAGACCCTTCACCAGCTTTGTGGCACTCTTCTGGACACTCTGCAGTAGTTTGATGTCCTTTTTATACTGTGGCACCCAAAACTGAACACAATATTCGAGGTGGGGACTCACCAGTGCAGAGTAGAGCAGGACAATCACTCCCCCTCGACCGACTGGCAATGCTGTGCTTGATGCACCCCAGGCCATGACTGGCCCTCTTGGCTGCCAAGGCATACTCTTGTCTCATGTTCAACTTACTGTTTACCAGAACTCCCAGGTCCCTTTCCACAGGGCTGCTCTCCAGCCTCTCGCTCCCCAGTCTCTATGTATATCCAGGGTTGCCTTGTCCCGGATGCAATACCTGGCAGGTGCCCTTGTTAAACTTAATGGGGCTGGTGACTGTCCAGCTCTCCCATCTGTCCATACCCCTCTGTAGGGCCTCCCTGCCCTCAAGAATATCAACAACTTCCCCCAGTTTCATGTAGTTGATAAATTGTTTAGTAAACCCTTGAGTCCTGCATCCACGTTGTTTATGAAGATATTAAAGAGTACTGGCCCCAAAATGAATCCCTATGGGACCCCATTAGTGACTGGTTGCCAGTTTGATGCAACCCCATTCACTATGATCCATTGAGCCTGATCTAGTAGCCAATTGTTCACTTAACATTATATGTTTATCCTGCTGTATGCTGGATATTTTGTTTACGAGAATACTGTAAGAGACAGTATCAAAGGCCTTATTGAAATCCAGAAAGATTGCATCAAATGTTTTTCCTTGGTTGACCAGGTGGGTGACCCTGTCATAGAAGGAAATTAAGTTTGTCAGGCAGGACCTACCTTTTATAAAACCTTGCTGGCTGGGATTGTGCTGTCTTCCAGGTGTTTTTCAGTAACTCCAAGAATAATCTTCTCCATAATCTCACCAGACACTGAAGTGCTGCCTTTCTTTAAGACTCAGACAATGTTTGCCATCTTCCAGTCAACAGGGAGATCTCCAGATTTCCAAGAGAACTGAAAATCACTGAGAGGTCTCGCTATGACACCAACCAGCTCTTGAAGTACCTCTGGATGAATCCCATTTAGCCCCTTCAACTTGTAGGGCTCCAGCTGGAACAGCAGATCCAGCACAAGATCAGAGTTGATTGCTCAGTTTTGGTCCCCTGGCCATGTGCTTTGGGAGGGGGGTGAGTCCATCATCAGTATTGATGACAGAGGCAAAAAAAACCATTAGATGTCTATGCATTTTCTATATTATCTCTGCTTATGAGGTGCCCATGCTAATCAAGTAACAAGCCAACGTTATTTCTGACCTGCTTTTTTGGGGTTTTTTTGTTATTATTTTGTTATTTTTTTCTTATTCTTTTGTTATTATGAATTAGTAACAGGTTACATTAATACCGATCCAATACAGATCCTAGCTGAATTTTGAAAAGTAACTTTCATTGACTTAATTATTTTTATTAGTCTCCTCAATTTCATCTTAAATTTTGTCTTGTTAAGCTTCACAAATAAACAAACAAGGAGAGGAATATCAAGTGCAGGCAGATAAAAATTCTGATCAAAAGGATAAGTAAGGCTTTTCAGAAACACTGACAAAATATATGATACTAACAATCCAGAAACTCAGATTAGTATTCAGAAAATTATATATTAATCAGTAGATCTAGAAATGAAACTTAAATATAGCAATAGAATGGACTGAACAATAAGAAAATAAAGTACTTTCAACAAGAATTATTCTATTTTGTAATTACTATAATTAAAGTAAAATATAAAAGTGAATTTAATAAAAACATTTAGGCTATGATTGTGTTATGAGTTTTCTGCAGGCAATCTTATATCTCTCAAAAGTAAAATATCCTCTTCAATATATAATGTGAGTGCTGCATGCTGAGTATCAGTGGGGAACACATAGGACCGGAAAGGATTAAAACTGAATCTTTAAAATTTAAATATGGCAAAATATTTTATGAGCATAGGCCTTTGGATTTATATATAGACCGTTAGTTTAGCTCTAGTTCTTCCTTTTGAATGTTTGCTGATGTTGCAATTTATTCTTAAAACTATGCAACTATAAAATGTTTTGTAAAACATGTAACCAACTTTTCTCAGATACCTATGTTCCAAGTTTGGTTGATCCAATTTCTTTAGAAGTCATTACTAAAACTCCCAACAACTGCAAAACAAAACTGAGAGTAGACTTAATTAGTGGACATAATCTATTGCTGTCTTGTAATTATAGCAATTACACTTTATTTTTATAGTAGTATTTCTTATCATTCAGTATTGTATGACCTCCTTGCTTTGGTTGAGTTATTTGAAAAAGTCACAGAATAATTCTAAGTGCAAACATATTTACTAAAAAAACTGTAAAAACTCTGTTCAGCTGAGAACTTCATATATGATTGTACAAAGTGTAGACAAATACTGTCAATTTTATTAAAATATTAAGTAGAACACAGAGAGAAAGAGACAGGTACACAAAAAATGGTGAAACAATGGAATGTCCAACTACTTTTTAGAATCATAGAACTGTAGAATTAAAAGGTTGGAAGAGACCTCTGAGATCACTGAGTCCAACTGTGCCTGTCTCCCCACTAAACCATATCCCTAAGAAACTCATCTACCCATCTTTTAAACACCTCCAGGGATGGTGACTCCACCACCTCCCTGGGCAGCCTATTCCAATGCCTGATCACTCTCTCAGTGAAAAAATTCTTCCTAATGTCCAGTCTAAACCTCCCCTGGTGCAACTTG
>VWPV01027390.1:0-19420 GCA_013389885.1 Geococcyx californianus | reverse complement strand
TGTCATAGAAGGAAATTAAGTTTGTCAGGCAGGACCTACCTTTTATAAAACCTTGCTGGCTGGGATTGTGCTGTCTTCCAGGTGTTTTTCAGTAACTCCAAGAATAATCTTCTCCATAATCTCACCAGACACTGAAGTGCTGCCTTTCTTTAAGACTCAGACAATGTTTGCCATCTTCCAGTCAACAGGGAGATCTCCAGATTTCCAAGAGAACTGAAAATCACTGAGAGGTCTCGCTATGACACCAACCAGCTCTTGAAGTACCTCTGGATGAATCCCATTTAGCCCCTTCAACTTGTAGGGCTCCAGCTGGAACAGCAGATCCAGCACAAGATCAGAGTTGATTGCTCAGTTTTGGTCCCCTGGCCATGTGCTTTGGGAGGGGGGTGAGTCCATCATCAGTATTGATGACAGAGGCAAAAAAACCCATTAGATGTCTATGCATTTTCTATATTATCTCTGCTTATGAGGTGCCCATGCTAATCAAGTAACAAGCCAATGTTATTTCTGACCTGCTTTTTTGGGGTTTTTTTGTTATTATTTTGTTATTTTTTTCTTATTCTTTTGTTATTATGAATTAGTAACAGGTTACATTAATACCGATCCAATACAGATCCTAGCTGAATTTTGAAAAGTAACTTTCATTGACTTAATTATTTTTATTAGTCTCCTCAATTTCATCTTAAATTTCGTCTTGTTAAGCTTCACAAATAAACAAACAAGGAGAGGAATATCAAGTGCAGGCAGATAAAAATTCTGATCAAAAGGATAAGTAAGGCTTTTCAGAAACACTGACAAAATATATGATACTAACAATCCAGAAACTCAGATTAGTATTCAGAAAATTATATATTAATCAGTAGATCTAGAAATGAAACTTAAATATAGCAATAGAATGGACTGAACAATAAGAAAATAAAGTACTTTCAACAAGAATTATTCTATTTTGTAATTACTATAATTAAAGTAAAATATAAAAGTGAATTTAATAAAAACATTTAGGCTATGATTGTGTTATGAGTTTTCTGCAGGCAATCTTATATCTCTCAAAAGTAAAATATCCTCTTCAATATATAATGTGAGTGCTGCATGCTGAGTATCAGTGGGGAACACATAGGACCGGAAAGGATTAAAACTGAATCTTTAAAATTTAAATATGGCAAAATATTTTATGAGCATAGGCCTTTGGATTTATATATAGACCGTTAGTTTAGCTCTAGTTCTTCCTTTTGAATGTTTGCTGATGTTGCAATTTATTCTTAAAACTATGCAACTATAAAATGTTTTGTAAAACATGTAACCAACTTTTCTCAGATACCTATGTCCC
The DNA here is from genome assembly GCA_013389885.1 of Geococcyx californianus. NCBI lineage: Eukaryota > Metazoa > Chordata > Aves > Cuculiformes > Neomorphidae > Geococcyx > Geococcyx californianus. Next base: position 18,093 of record VWPV01027390.1, on the reverse strand, counting down.
AAGTTTGGTTGATCCAATTTCTTTAGAAGTCATTACTAAAACTCCCAACAACTGCAAAACAAAACTGAGAGTAGACTTAATTAGTGGACATAATCTATTACTGTCTTGTAATTATAGCAATTACACTTTATTTTTATAGTAGTATTTCTTATCATTCAGTATTGTATGACCTCCTTGCTTTGGTTGAGTTATTTGAAAAAGTCACAGAATAATTCTAAGTGCAAACATATTTACTAAAAAAACTGTAAAAACTCTGTTCAGCTGAGAACTTCATATATGATTGTACAAAGTGTAGACAAATACTGTCAATTTTATTAAAATATTAAGTAGAACACAGAGAGAAAGAGACAGGTACACAAAAAATGGTGAAACAATGGAATGTCCAACTACTTTTTAGAATCATAGAANAGTCACAACCTCCTTTCAAATAGTTGTAAAGAGGGATGAGGTCTTCCCTCAGCCTCCTCTTCTCTAAGATAAACAACTTTAATTCCCTCAGCTGCTCCTCGTAGGGTTTGTTCTCCAGCCCCCTCACCAGCCTCGTTGACCTTCTCTGCACACGCTCCAGCACGTCAATATCTTTCTTATAGTAAGGGGCCTGGAGCTGCTCCTACAAAGTTATTTGTTACTGGAGAACTGTATTTTAACATATAATTCTCTTAAGAATTGAAAACCCCTTGTAAAATTAGCTTGCTACGCAACAAATTGGTTTGCAGAATTGATTGGCTAAAGGAAGTATACATTCATCCTGCGTAGTATACATCAAGGTTGCCTGATAGGAAACTAAAAGGACAACATTTTCTTCTGTCTCTCACTTCCTAGAGCTGGCCATATGTAAGTCTAGTTTAGGAATTGCAAATTGTATTACAGTAGCCTGAAAAAAAGCAGCATAAAATTAAAGTTGAATAAAAAACCATTAATTGGACTCTGTCCATCATAGAACTTGGCCAAAAATGCGCATTGTGTATTACTGAAAGAGTACAGTATTTCAGGGTTTTCTGCCCAGCAAATCCCTAAATAAGCCAGATTTTTCTCTTGTGAGGATCGGAGTCTTAACTCTGCTGCTTTCCTTCTCAGAATCCCTTCAGATCCTGAGATCAATCACTTCATGGTTTCTGAAGCCCAGGCTGATGTGCGTGTTTTCATGTGCCACCAATTTATGAGCAAGGTCAAGCACAACATTACAATCAAAAACTCCTTCTAGCATTTGCAACAGTATCACTAGTTGTCTAGGAACTTCCGGAGGAAGATAGGGGTCTGTGATCAGTATATTTTCACCAATAAGTTCTGAAAGCCTTGCCCGTAAACTCTTCTTATAGAATAATAGAATACCCTGTGTTTGAAGGGAATCACAAGGATCATTAACTAAATAGTTAAAGACGTATCTGAGAACATTGTCCAAAAGCTGCTTGAACACTGATAGGCTTGGGCTCACAACTGCTTTCCTAGGGTGCTTGCTCCAGTGCTTGACCACACTCCCAGTGAAGAACATTTTTTTCCTGATATCCAGTGTGAACTTCTCTTGATGCAGCTTTAACTCGTTCCCTCATGTTTTATCAGCAGATACTAGACAGCAACACTCTCTTAATCTCTTTTCATGAAGAAGCAATGATGTAATTCCTCAGTCTCCTCTTCTGGAAGCTGAATGTGTTTCTTGGACAAGTAGTCTGGAACTGACCACAATTTGATTCTTTCACAGCATCCTTGGGATTGCTTCCACCTGACCTTTCCTCAGAGACTGCCAATAAACACATCTCCCATTTTGTACAGGAGCTCTGTACAGTCGAGGAAGTCCTTAACTTGGGAGCCATAGCCATGTCATGTTTGTACATACTATCCTGGTCAATCCCTGTGATTCTCATTATTTTCAGAGTTATGTAGCTCTCTAGCAGGGATTGCAGTACCTCTTGTATGCTGGCCATGCTCTGCACATGAATGTACAGAAGTCTAAGAAAACTCTTCAAATCTTCCTCCTCTGAGCAGTGACATGAAAGGACTCCGTTCTGGCTTTCTTTTTCATGTAGATCTCCCATTTCCAACTGTACTTCTTGCAACTGGGCTTCAGTTCTTCTTTTCCAAAACTCCCAATGGGGTTAGCAAGCCTGGTTGCAGCAGCTTATGTCCTCACTTTCACTTCGTAAGAACACCTTTTTGATAGAACACTATGCAACTGAAGAAACACATTAATGATTATAATATACCTATAAAATCATAGTAAAAGCCTTAAAGGTGGACAAGAGTTTCATCGAGTGTTGACTCAGTGCAGACTTGGAAATTTTACTTGCACAGCGAAGACTCAGGGCAGTGTACAGGAGTCATTCCAATCTACTTGACCTTCTTATATTTAGCAATGTGGATATGTTTTTCTGATCTTGACATTACCTACTGATTAAGGCTAAAAGAACCTCTCTGTGGAGTACAGTGCCACACAATGCAATACCAACCATAAGCGACTTGGCACTCCTATTTACCTGTTATTCATAAATTGAAGGATCACGTTTCTAAGAGATCCTCACAAAACTAAATCAAACAGATATATAGGCTCAAATTTCAAGTACAGTTTATTAACTCAAGTTAACATCACAGTGATATTATGTTTTTTATTCTGATATGACGCATGCTTTCAGAAAGCTTGTATGTGCATATATCATTTAAAATATCCAGAATCTTTTATGCTCTATTCAAAATAAGACTGAAAGGACCTAAGTAAGTAGCTGTGCCTCATTACAAATCTAAATAGGTAAATGAAAAGAGGAATAAATTAAGAAGACAAAGAAGAGACAATACGACCATCACAGGTAATTCTGTTTCCATTTCCAGTTTCCCTGATCTGATGAGTACAACATGTACAATGTGCCTTTGGGGAGTGATGGGAAGTAGAACTTTTAAGTCTCTAGGAAATGGATATTTTATTATTACTATTTTAACAGTTTATGAAAGTTCTAGAAAACAAAAATATGTTGGGATTTTTAAATCTATTTTTTCTTACATTCCTTCAGCCCAACAAGGACTTCACACTGAGTTAGTAGATGAAAAGAACAATGTTTTCTCATGAGTTATGGAGGAGAAATTTCCTAGTGTGACATGTACAATTCAAGGAATAGTATCTTCTTATTCAAAGATAGATTAAAAAAAAACAAATACAAAAAAAACCCCAAACACTGGGGTCTTTTCATAAATGGTATCACGGTATCATGAGGTTGGAAGTGACCTTTGAGATCATCGAGTCCAAACAAAACAGAAGAAGAAATGTTTAACAAATTTTCTAGCTATGAAAAACAAGTGTTTATCTGTCTTATCTTCATAAAACCCCTCATTCTTTGTTTAAAGTGTAACTTATTCTAAAGAATGTCAGAAACATTTTATTTGTTAAATTTGGAAAAGCGCCAAAAGAAAAGATTAGTCTTCAAATTCAAGTAAACACCTTATGAATTCTACCCATAGTATCGGTACAGCTTTATACCAAGAGCATGAAAACTATCACAGAACCTGAAAGTGTACTCCTGTTAAGTTGTGTTACTGAACATAATGGTTTTTCACATATATTCATGGTTTGTACATTGATATGTGCTTCTGCTTATCTGTTTTCATTAGTAACTACTTTAAAAACTTTTACGAGACCTATAAAAAATGAGCAGAAAACAAACATGACATAACAATACAGAAATGTTAAATATAGTTTTCATATTAACACTATATTTTTGTTCTTCAATTGTATACATTTATATAATATGTAGACATAAAGTATGATGCATTGTCTGATTTTATTCTAAAATATATTAAAAATGTCAAAAGATTCTATTATTTAAGGAAGAAAAGAAGGTAGGCAATGAAGGTTGGAGCTGTTGTTGTTATTGCTAATTGCATTCTAGTTTTTAAGAAACTAGAAGATAAAAGGAAAATGAAAGCAGAAGATTAAACTGTAGTACTTCTTGCTAGCGATGACATCTAAATTACATTTTATTTTGTTAGAGAAGTATACACACACTCTCTCTCTCTCTTACCAGCCTAGCAAAGGCCAAGCAAACTTATAGAAGCATCAAGCTGTGTAAAACATTGCTTTTATCTGCTTCTCTCCTTAGTAGTTCTCAGTAATGAGTCAGAGAGTACTCTCCTGTTAGCTAAGCTGGAAGATTATTAAACTGAAATTAAAAAGAAGAAAAGAAGAAAGAGAAAGAAGACAACAAAAAAAAAAAAAAAAGAAAAGTGGGAACTCAGCTTCCTTCCTTTATCCTTCAGAAAGTTATCTGAGTCCACAGTGGGTGATTAATTTCAGTGTTAAGTGCTTTGTATTGATACCTGATGTAAATACTTTGAATCTGGGGTAAAGCACACAGGCTACATATTTCACGTGAAACTAAGAATTTAGTCTGCATTTCATGGTGTCATCTGGATTTGCATCTTTGGTTCATTTTGGTCAGGTTATCGTTCAGAATTTCATTCACTGTTATGTTTTTTCTGTATAGGTTCAAAAGATTTTAAGTTATAGAAGGTAATACATTCATATAGCCCAGTTCATTTATCAGCTTCCTAGCTAAATTACATTTTCTAGGAAAACTCAATTATTACAACACTTCATTTAATCATACTGTTAGACATAATTCTCAGTGCATCAGTTTGCACTAATTAATGTTAATTTCACAATCTCTTTGTTTATCAAATATGATCTCTCCATGGATTAAAAATGATGACTAGTATTGACGTCAAGCCTTGACATTATGAAATTAGCAATGCTCACTTACTTCATGGTTTCATAGGAAAAAAGACTGGTGACAGTGAATAAGTCTAATTTTCTGACATTCCTCAAATGTAAGCAATGGCCAGCCATACATCATGGCTTTCTGTCACCAGAATAGTTTTTAAGAGGTAGCAGAGGTGTGATGAGAACAGAAGCTGATACAAGGTAACTGAAAGTCTGCCTCCTAAATAAGCTTGAATTGTCAATATTTTTTTCCGTAGTGTAGGAAACATTTCCTTCATGTAGGAGATCTACCTCTCTAACAGTCAGAAAGTAAGAAGTAACTCATCAGATGGTGGATTACTGGAAGAAGGAAGAATAATAATTTTTTTTTAGAATTAGATGTCAGGATTAGCTGCTGTTCATTCTATGATTGCAGCACACATAGAAAGCATTATCTTTCATTTTGGGAAAAAGGCCTGATGCAATTTACTGATTAATGTTTTGCTTGCATAAAACTGTGAGTCATCTTCTATGACATTATTATGTCTAGAGTTAGAGTACCTCTGGCCATGCGTTTGTCAGATTTCACAATGTAAATTGTGTCAGGATGAGGACCTTTGAAGGAAAGAATGTATGAGTTTGGTGATAAAGAAAAAATATTTTTTTCTGATTTCTTATTATATATATATACCCCTTCCAAATGGAAAGAGAGAGAGGAAGAAATGAAGACTTAAAATGCCAGCAGCTCAATGCAGAATAAAGAACAGTTTCTGGAATAATAAAAACATTTGATGATTTAGTGATTTTTCATGATAAAAAAGTTAATTTCAGCTATTTTCGTATTTCATTCTATCTCTTAAACCGGCTTTTAACCGTTATAGATTGAATGTGTTATTCTCCATCTCTTGTTAGTGCTATATACACTTAAACAGCATCATTGTCACATCCAGAAATTATTGTTTCTATGATAGTGAAATAATTTCTCTAGGTAATACACACCTAAAAAATTGAGGGCTTTTTCAAAAATGTAAGGTACATTGGAATCTTGCAAATAAAAACTACCATAAAGCCATCATGTTTTAAAAAATATATATAACCAATATGTATAATAAAATACGAGAAATTATTTCTATGTACTATATTTGAGGAAGAGGTAAGACTACAACTTCACAAAAATCAAACTAAAATTAGAATTTTATGCTTGTAGAAATCTTCCACCTCTTATCTTTCCAACTAATGTGTTCTAATATCAATTCATTTTTTTTAATCAGATCCAAAACCTAAAGATCGCAATTCTAAACTGAACTTTCTTCATTGTAAATATGTTTCGGTTTTTTTGTGTAAATAATATTCTGTCTTCTTATTTGGGACTTCAGCAGCTTCACTTTGGCAAAACAGAATTTTGAGATCACTTTTATAACAAAGAGTTTTCATTCATGAATTAATAATATTGCTACATATCTGGAACAATTGTGTGCATATAATTTACGGTATATATTTTTACAGTTAATTTATTTTTAAAAATGTGTTGTTCCGTGGTGAATAGCCTTCCATAATCTTTGTAAATGATGCCTTTTTGTATCAAGGTATTATGAAAAACAAATCTTTTGCATGCTAGTCAGGTTTTTTATATAAATTAGATGATATGGGAAGCAAAAAGAATATTGTATTGCTATCATACTGTATTTTAAAGACCTCAGTTTCATTTTAATAAGTTATCTGCAACAAGTAGCTATTATGTGTCCAGTGTTATTATTTAAAACATCATTCCCCTATTTAATTATATTTTTTAAAAATATGGTACAATTGCTAAAAATAATAATCTTTTAAATTCATCAAATATTTTCCAAAAATCCCAGTATTAAATGATGTCTAGGAAGGGATTAGTTAAATGCTGCCAAAAATAGTTTCTTCAGTGACTTCAGAGTGTTTTCACTATGTTTTTCCTTCTCTCTCTGACATCACTAATATCGAACAGAAATGAAAAATATCACTGTTGTCTAGAGTGTTTTCATATACTCAAGTGAAACTTACAAACACATTTGCATTTCGTGTTACTGTTATTAGTTTTATATTTTAATGATTTCCATAAGTGAATTACCATTAATATGGCATATTAAAAATCCATTATGAATAATTATTACCAAGGGCAAATACATTTGCTTTGCAGAGAGAAATAATTGTAAAGAATTATATACAGGCAATTTCAGCAGTTTAATACAGTACAAAATAAAGTATTAAAAAACCTAACTAATAAAAAAATTAAGAACAAAGTCAGGCTCCATACAAGACCAGATCTTTTTGGTCACTTTAGCTCAGTCTTCTGGAATAGATTCATTTCCTTACAAAAGTGTTTTCACATTTGATTTCTAAGTAAATAAATGGACTTCTCAGACACAACTGTCATAAAGGTGAAAAGAAAGGTAAAAAAATATAAGTCAAATTTCCTATCCTTTATTACTTCTTTAAAGACAGGAACAAATAATTTCTTTCACCACCAAAAAACCCCAAACAACAACTGACTTCTGATACAACCACACCAGAGAATATCAGGAACTACAGTATCATCACTGCCAACTGAAATGGTAACTGAATTAAGTGGTTTCTACTCTGTATATTTCATCTACTTTATTTTTAATTAATAGTCTATTTAATTTGAGAATAATCTTGGCTTTAGTAATTGGGCAACTCAATAAAAATTAGTCTGATAAAAGAGAATTTCAGCTTGATATAACTCTTGAAAATCTACTGACTGATAACCTGTACATAAATATAATTTCTTCTCAAGGATAAGCCAAAATGTAGACTTCTGAGTAAAGTTGAGATTTACTTAATTGTACCATACCTTTTCTAACTTTTCCTAACTTTTTCTTTTTTTTCTAACTTTTTTCTAACTTTTTCTAACTAATCTTACTGAGAAGGAAGGAAGGGAGTTAAATATTTGCATAGTTTAGTAATCTATTTCTCATTAGTATTGCCTATTAGTGAACAAAGAAGATAAACAGCTCAAGAGGTCATTCTTTGTCCTATGTAGACTAGAGAATTTGCATTTAGTTCTTGTCCTGTTTACATTGATAGAGATTCAATTCTATAGTAGCACTATAAATTCTCTGTTGGAATGACTAATATAGAGCAGTTAGTAAAAAGAAGATTTGAACTAATTTTAAACAGATTTTCCTAGTATCTCAGGTGGGTTTGAAATTTTTGACCACATCAAAACCCTTTTGTATCCAATTGAGAGAATCTGACTGGGATATTTGGAGTATTAGAGGAGAAAAACAGGTAGCTGGGGGGTTAGGTTTAATGGGCACTGATTATTAAGTGATATCACAGAGTCTGTATGAGCCTGGAGTTCTTGCTTTGTGAGAAGAGGCTGAGGGATGAGAGACTGTTGTGCCCAGAGAAGAAATGGCTTTAGAGGGGTACTTAACACCAGTCTCTCCGTGCCTGCAGCAAGGAGGTGGACCCAAGCTCTTCACTGTAGTGTGAGGAAGAGAGACAATAGACATATATTTATAAAAGAAAGATTCTAGTTGGATTGAGTGGAAAGAAAATTCTCTATAGGACAGTGAAGCAGTGGAGTATTTTGCCCAATAAGATTGTAAAACTGTAGTGATTTTCAAGACCTGAATAAACATAGCATGATCAGACCAGAGCAGATCTAAGCAACCGGCTCTGAGTTCAGAGCTGTCCTTGCAGCAGTTTGGGATAGAGACTTCAAGAGATCCTTTCACATCTGAATTGTCTTATCATCATACGACTCTACATCCAAAACACAGGTCAGAGCAGCAATGAAAGCAGCAAAAAAACCACTTAACGTGCTAAATGTGACAAGGTATATTTATATGAAACCACCTCTTAAAACATAATCTATTTGTGTAAGTATCTCTCTGTAAGGTTGTTTCCCTTGACAGGGAAAGAGTGAAATAAACATATATATCAACTTGGTGAAACAATAAATACATCTTTAGAGGTCTGACATTTGCGCTAATGCGGTGACAAAACCTTCAGACAATTTTTGTGCTTGATATAGTCCTTTCTCACCCATTTTCCCCCAAAATAACCCACAAATTGAACTGTTTCTTGCCCTCTTTGATTACAAATAATCTTTGTCTCTGTAGTGATAATTGCGATCTCACACAGCTTCCCAGAATGAAGCCTGATTTGGGGATGGGGTTGTTTGTTTGTGCTGGCTTTTATTTTATTTTTTTTAATGAAAGCAAATTAAATTACATACATCAAGTGTAAAAGGATGCATTAATTGTATTCTAACCACAATTTGCATGCTGTAGCTAAGGAAACATAAAATTATCTTGTTCAATGTTTTGTAAATGGTACTGTGAATCTGCAAAGAATCATTGTTTACAATTTGCATAAATGTCCTACATTTACAAAATTACTGAAAAAAATGTATTGTAAGAAAATTGTACCATTTCCTTTTTTCCTTTGTCACACTAATGTTCTTACTCTATTCATCATGGATTTTTATTTTAATAACATTATATTTAGAGCCAGGAATTGACTTTTGTATATATTTTTTTTACTGAATGGCTTTGCAAAAAGACACAGTCTTTGTTTTCCCTTCAGCTAAATGTATGTATAAACTATGGCAGTGAATACCCTCTTCCATCTAACATCCTTCTATCTTTTGCATGGAACAAGCCACTAGAATTTCCACTTTCAGTCTGTCATATTTAATTTGAAATGCTAAAAAATGATAGAATATCTAACTAGAATTTATTTGCTTGTTTTTAATAAGAGGCTAAGTGTGAGCATTTGAAATACTGAATTTCTGACAGATGCTCATGTTAAACTTCTGCTTTAAAGCTGTTGAATCATTTTTTGGATTTAGGAATTTTTGCTTTATTTAACATTACATACTTTGTTTCTAAATGAAAACTCAGACATAGTTAAGTCTTTATTAATATCACTAACTACTGCATGACAGTTTTTGTTATGCTGATCTTACTGTACACCAGTTTCCCCCGTTTCAATGTGAGGATTCTTTTTTTGTTTTTATAAATTCTTACTTAAACATTGCACCTTGAGAAGGGAAGAGACCATTCTGTTTGCTACCTTCTTTATGCTCAAGTGCAGCTGGTCTGAATGAGCCATGAAGAAACCTTATAATTTCCTAGTTTTGTAAAAATGGAGATATTCTAAAAATGTTTTTAGTCATAAATAAGGAGTAGCGCTTACACTTTTAGATTGATTGTTTTCCCTTCTAATAGTACCTGTCCTTTAAAAAGGTATTTTACCTAACAATTATTAAAAAAAAAAAATATATCTTCTGAATTTCCTGGAAGTGTAAAACGTTGTTTTTTAGCTTACTTTTTATTAAAGAGTAGGACAACTCATGATAGCTTTAAGCATGGGAATATTTGCATAAGATTGTGATTTCTCAGTTTTACTGACTCTTGTATGTCTTGCAGTAATATAGGGAGCTACTCTTTTCTTCCTTCCACTTCTACAACTTAAGTAGTTGTCCTCAAATAGACTGCACTATAAAAATTGCATTCTATTTTATCAGTCCTACCTGAGGAGTTCATTTTTGCATGAATTGTGGCACCCAAATAAACCAAGTTAGAGTGCTGGTAGATTAGTTATATAAAAAAAATATGATGGCCACAGTAGGCATATAGGGTATTGTTGAGGACTATAAAGATACAATTATCTTCACTTGTGAAGAGAGGCTGTGACATGGAGATTCATCCAGATCGGTCCCATCAAGAAAGCCATAGCTTAGAACTATAGGAATAAATGACACTCTGATTCTTATCCTAGGCATGTATATTGAATATTTGTCATTGGATTCTTCTTTGAAACGTGGGATATACTTTCTGTGAGAAAACACAATCCTGATGTATCAGTATAATGAGATATTTTGGTCTTCTGCCTATGCTGTCATGTTTTTTTTTCAAAGAAACAGTGTGGGAGTGAAAATATCTGACCACACATAGTAACGTATCGCTATATTTTCTGCTGTACATATTTTCCAGCTATGTGTCCATAATCTATGATGCTTGTAATCACTGAGTGCTTCTAGCATTCTTAGTTATGGAGTCATCTAGACCACCAGAGGAGAAACAGTGGACAATGCTGTAAATGTTTCCTCAAGATTACGTCAATCTCTTTCAGCATGCACCGCGACCACTGTGACATGGACAGAAAAGAAACTTGGCTTTAACACAGCTAATAATATAATAAATGTGAATATTTATTGTGTACACTTACACATTTTTTTTAGGACAAAAAAAACTTCTCAAAGATTTAAATATTCCAATTCAGGTTTGGCAGTCTGAAAGAAATGGTGTACTGAGATGCATTTTCATCTTAGCTACCTTTCTTTGCCAATGTACTTTCTATTTTACTAACTTCATCTTTATCATAAAAGTAAATGCAGAAGTTTCCACAAGAATCTCCAGAAGACACTTTCTTTTTTGCCTTAATGTCAGTTTTGTCCACATTTCTCATCTGAAAATTAAAATATTTTGAGAATTAGTGTCTACAAGTCAGGAAGTGTCATGAAAACCCACTATTCATTCCATCGTAAAAAATGTTCCACAGTCACATGAAATATCTGATTCCTCTTACAGACAATATTTGAATTTTTTCTTTAAAAAAAGATAAGATGAAGAAACTATTTTGTCATGTTCCAAATCCATGTACCAGGACGCTCTCTCTACACCTATTACCTACGCATATATTTAGTTAAAGACATATTTATACCATGCAACATGATTTATCCTCTTCAGGGTATGAAAGAGAAATGTTTCACAAAACTCATAAGAAGAAAGATTAGAGTCTTTGATAATTTTGATAATTGGTGGCGTATATCCATTGTAGTGGTGAAAGTTACTTTTGAGAAATTTTGAAAACAAGACGGAGTGGTAGGGAGAGAGAGAGGGGCAGCTAGAGGCAGAAAGAGAAAAGTAAAACTTTCCCCACTGGTCAGTTGGAGACAGAATTGATGGGATTCTGAGAAAACCATCCTCCTCTGAGCATTAACAAGATATATTAAGGAGAATCATCAGTGCACTATACCATCAAAGTGATTTCACTCAAAGAAATTCTTTGGTGGTGTAGGATTTATTAAGATGATTTCAACCTTTTATTTGTTTTGGTTTTGTATTTTTTAGAAAAAAACAATATTCTGTAAAATGTATTGAACGCAAACACCTGCTGAAAATTACAAGTGTTGTTGAGATAATTTTGATCTTAAATTTAAACTGCAAAACATAAATTTAAAGAATGGGTCTTTATTTTCTTAGAATTGCTTTTTCATGCTGTAATCAGTCCCAAATATGTAGGAAAAAAGCATGAGTTTATGCGTGAAGAAACCTTATGTAAGACAATCTACGATCTATATTTCAAACTATATATCTTAAACTTACATACCTATGGGATAGGTGAAATTCAAGGTTACTCTATATTTTGCAACAAAGATAGATACATAAAAAAAATTAAATAGTATTAGCTTGGTTTTGTTTGTTTTCTTGTTTTCTGCAAAGTATTTTTGTTAAGAAGTGTCAGCTCTAAAAAACTGGACCTTATTTATGGGCTACTATTTGGCAAAATACCTAAGTTCAGAACCATCATTTACCCCAGAAATTCGTGACTCACTGACACTCAGTTAAATTATTTGATATGTGTCCTCTGTGCAAATTATATAGAAGAGAATTCCTTGCTTTCTTGTAATTTGTATTTATGCAAAGTCATAAAGTCTGGTTATAATTATTAGATTTTTAACGTATTCCAAAAGTAAAATCTTCATATTAAATATGGAAGTTATTTCTTTAGTAATATTAATTAGAAGTCCTAATTCCAATGGATGCCAGAAAATAAAAATGTTCTTTTGTCACTTCAGATTACCTCTTTGCCAACATGTTTTATAAGTTCTTCTAAAGTAGCATTTATCAATGTATGTAGCCTAAACAATAAAACTGATTCGTATCTTCTGATTTCCTTTTTCTCTGCCAGGGAAAATCTTAAATAATATTTAAATTGATTCCATATGAAAGAATTCGTTATTTTTCAAATAGATTTCTTTGTACAAGCATTTAAGGGTTTCTCAGTGAAAAAGAGACTTTTACTGCTAGTTTTCCCTTCAGAAGTTCTGACAGATTCTCCAGATTCAGTCATATTAGATGAAGAGAAGATACACCCAAGAAACTAATAAGTTCCTGCAAGTTCCTTGAAACTCGCAGCTGGTTAAATGTAATAAATCCAAGCGAACAGTCCTGTGAAGGGGAAACGTTGGTTTGAAATCAGAACTTTTTCTCTTTGCCGTTCAGTACACATGGATTTTTAATGCACTTAGTATTTAGTAAGTAATATCTACAACAGAAAAATACTTTAAGATAAACAAAGGCTTGGATGTATTTGAAATTTTTGGAATCTAATATCACGCTCCTGCTCTGTATTATTAGGAAGCAGGCAGTCTTATATATCCCTATAGATGGAAAAATACAATTTCTACAAAACACATTCATTTAAAAACTTACTGTATTTGGTGTATTCAATAGACTGGATTTTTTTTCAAATCTGACTTCTTATTCTTGAGAGAGATAAAATAAGCACATATATAGCACAGTATAGTTTTAATTAAATGTGTTATATTAGATGATACATTTTTGTCTGAATATTTTATAATTCTTTCAAATATAGCAGTTTCTTCAAAAATTTGTTATGAGTCCATCCATATTATTAAAAAATTACAATTGTTATGTTCAAAGTGCACTGTAGAATATTGATAAGATAGTAAGTAATATAAAAGAAAATTAACTAGTATTTGGAAAAAAATATTTCCCAATTTTTGTCATGAATGAATTTCTGAAATATTATGGTGAATTAGGTATTTATTTATTACAACTGACATTTTTAAATACTCATTTTTGCACTTCCTTTCAAAAAGCATTAATTGATCCATGTCCTTTCTATATGAAAGATGCGGTCTTTATTTATTTCTTTATACAAAAGCATTGATATCTTTCAATATGTTTTGTAAACTTTTGCCTGTCATTTACCCTATTAGAATCCTGGTACTTTAATATTTTGATTTATTGTGGAGGTTTTGAGCCTTTACCATATGTTACAGATTAAAGGTCTAAAATAATAAAACTTAGAGAAACATGGAAGAAACACTTTGAAAACATAACTTTTTTTCAGTTGAGGATTTGGGATTGCTATCGAAACTGCAGAAAACAGACAAACATTACATTTTATGAACTATGATGTATTTCAGAAACGTTATAAAAGCTACCCGGCATTAACAGATTTACTATAACATAAAGAACGTGTAAGAAAAACCTTAGTAAAGTTGTTTGACTTCACTCTAGGTAATTTTTGTTTCAAATCTAAATGACTGGTGGATATTTAGCTTGGAGAAGGGGAGGCTCAGGGGAGACCTTCTTGCTCTCTACAACTACCTAAAGGGAGGTTGTAGTCAAGCAGGGGTTGGTCTCTCCTCTCAAGTGACCGGTGACAGAACAAGAGGACACGGTCTCAAGCTTCGCCAGGGGAGGTTTAGGATTGACATTAGGAAGAAGTTCTTCACTGAGAGGGTGATTGGCCATTGGAATGCGCTGCCCCAGGAGGTGGTGTAGTCACCGTCCCTGGAGGTGTTTAAGGAGAGATTGGATGAGGCTCTTAGTGACATGGTGTAGTTGACAAGTAGGAGTAGGTGTAGATGTCGGGTCATAGGTTGGACTCAATGATCTCAAAGGTCTTTTCCAACCTTATGATACTGTGATACTGTGATACTTCTTCTGAACCTAAAGTCTGAAGGACTGTATTCTGTTCTTTTTTCCTACTGGTATATGGGTCAAAATTCAATCTTGTAAACATGCAGAAAATAGTATGAACTTACCTCAATTTTCAGATAATTTTGCTTAAGTAAAATTCAGGTTAAAAATAGTTGTCTAACATTTAAGTGAGAAATGTAAAAATAAAGCTATAGAGCTGTTTATCCTAAGAAAGGAGGAATAGTTATACATGTTATGTAAACACAGGCTGGATTTGTAAGTGAATATTGAATAAATAGTTTGAAAATTCAACTGTTTTAAAGTGCAAAAACCCTCTCATCTTAAAAAAAACTATTTGTCACATCTTATTAATAAAAAATCCTACAAGTTTAACAGTAGCAATATGATAATTTTGAAGTACTAGCTTAACCTCTTTGTCCTGCTCCTTGTACATAAAAATGATAACACGTGCACTTGAAACATTTGTATAAAGAAATACCTTTTCCAGATACTGTATTTTCTATGAATTCTTACAGTAAAAATTTCAACCATTGATTTAAACAATTAGAAATTATACAGTTCACCTATTCTACATTTAATTCAGTATCGATGATCTGTGCAACACCACAAACCAACTACCACGATGCAGAACTTGAGACTGTATTACTGTATTTTAAGTGCCAGTCCAGAGATCAGCATTTTGTCTGAAATATCATATAAATCAGTATATTTTAATTTATTACTGTTAGTTGAGTAGTAAACTATGAACAATATGTTTCAATAATGACAAAAAATGCAGTAATGCACACAGCTGCATTTCTACTGACAAGACAACAATGTGAAGCTGTGTAACAGGGTCAAATAAGATAGTTGAAGGTGATAATACAGACACCTAATAAATTGTGTTAGAAAAAAGAGAAAGATTTTCAGGTTAAAGTGCATTCAGAAGGTTGCACTGAAAGATCTGTCCCTCTTGTCTTTAAGTAGCTGGAATTTTTAAAACCATAAAAAAGAAGCGGAATATTTGTAGCAAATAATAGACTATGAAATTTCAAGAAAATAAATTATATTTCAAATATAAGTTATTTCAACAACTAACTGCCTTTAAATATTCCTGCACAATGAGATCTATATTACATTAATATCCAGAATATTCCTTGCAGAATATGGAATATTCTTGATTAAGAAAATATAATTAGTCTTTTATGAATTTGTTGCTGCTTTTCTCACAATTTCTAAATGCAATCCATTTCTCAGTATAGGAATGTTTTGATATTTCATGGTATGCAGGATCCAAGAAAACTTATAGACAACACTCATGCACTGACATTTGAATCAAGACCTATTCTTTTATTAGATGTAGAAACAAGAGGAATTTTAAGATTTTACAAACAACAGAAAGAGGTGAATGTATATGAACATCACCCACTTTTACTGTGGCACCACTAAGAAGACAGCAACATGAAAAGAGCAAACACTAGAAAACATAAAGGTCTTTTTGAAGTGCTGCTAGTAACTGGTAACTGGTGACTGAGGGAGAAATTATCAGAACAGTGATACTTCAAATAGCAAGGAAGGATATAAAGTCAACAAAACAATGGCCCGTAGACGTGCGCTATTTCTATGGGAAGAGGTTTAGGATTATTAAATTGAAGAATCTGGGAGTTTAAAAAGGATGAATAAGGTAATATAAAATCAAAACCTGGAGAGGGAATTTTTTATCAGAGCATGTAGCGACAAAGGGTAATTTCTCTAAACTTAAACCAATTAGATTTAGGTGAGATATAAGGAAGAAATTCTATTCTATGAGGTAGACTCTCTGTTCCAGCGGAAGGTATCCTTCCCCATGGCAGAGAGGTTGGAACTAGATGATCTAAGGTCCTTTGTAGCCCAACTCATTCTTTGATTCTATGAATCTCTAATGGATTCCATGATATCATCATCTTCTCAGGGCTCCTCTCAAGCAGTCTTGCACATGATCACTACTATTTGGAAAAGAAAATGAAATTTGTTTTTGATCCAACAGTTTTTGTGTCTTACTTTTTCTTTACAGTTGGGGGGACTTAGAATACTAAAATAAGTAAGGAAATACTCAGAGGGAAGAGACTTAATATACTTACATTGCACCAGTCTATAGAATGTGTAATTCTAGAGGACAATAAGTCAATCTGTAATGATAGGTAGTGGCTCCTTGATAGATAAGATAAAATAACTACAGTCATTTTAAGTTCTGAATGAAGGTAAGATTCAGAACCTCAAAATTAATCCAAGTATTATACTACACTGAAGAACATTTGTCATCTACAGAGTCCGAGTCCTGTCCAAGTATCTAGTTTGTAGTCATCCAAATGCTGACCATCAACAAACTCAATGCCTGATTTGACTCTTTGAAATAATGCACAGTAGAAATAGAACTAAGCTCCTGTAAATGCTGGACATATTTTTCATAGATGTTTCTGAGAGTATGAGAATATATTTTTAGTATGTGCTTCTCCATCTAAATTACAGAAGTGAAAATACATCTGATAGCAGTATTAAATTGTTGTCTTACAGACAGGTCAATCGGTATGGAAAAATATGATCCCACATCTCTCAGAACACAATCAGGATCTTATTTAAACAAAGGAAAAGAAAAGCTGTTCTGCATAAACACAGGAGAGGATACAAACCAAAATGAAAATATAGGTAGAGGGATCCTGGTTTAAATCAGATGAAGATGGACTGTTAGACCAAGGGGAGATGAACATAGAAGAAATTTTTGACAGCTGACAAATTAATTCAATTCAAAAGCTGCTCTCTAAACTAATCACTTTTTTTTTTTTTTAATCTTCTCCTTTGGTTTTCAGTTTAGCAGGAAAAAAAAATTAAATAAAGGCCCTGAATTAAACCACATTAAATGAATGAGGCAACCACAGGTGCTCAGGTTGGTTAGATCACATTCAACTCCAACTATAAACATTATAACAAAAGTAGCAAGTCTCTATTATCAAAACAGTTTTCTCTTTTGAGAAAACTCTTCTCTCGTTTTTTTTTTCTTTTCAGTAAAAATATGTGATAATTTTTATAGCAACCAAAGACAAAATATTCACCTCACTTATAGTGAAAAGAAGGTTTTCTTATTCCAGTGAATGTTATTCTCTGCCTTGACAGAGCAAGATTTTCTATAAATCAGAAACATTACAGCTTAAGTTTTCTCTTAAGCATTCTTTCTGTGTCTCATCCATCTATTACACCATGGTTCTACCGTGGATTAGAAAAGTGTAATTTTCTTGTTTGTCTTTTTCATTTTAAATTAATCTACCCTCTGTCACTGCACTCAAGCACAAATGAGAGAGGTGCTGCCAGAGAAGACATCCTAGCTATGACTGCATGATTAATTTTTTAACTAAAACAACTGAGAATAATGAGAAAATCAAACCAGTCTAAATGAAGTGTCTCAAACAAATCTTTAATTTAGAGGATGAGAGAAAGAAGTGTATACAGAGTTTCAAAACTAGTTCTGGGAAAATAAACATGAAAGGGACTTGAGAAACCTATTTATGGAACAAATAATGCAAATCCTGAAATCCTGTGAAGAACTAACAGGCAAATCTCGGGTGTCATGCAATTAGGTTGCAATTACCGCAATTAAAAATATTTTTTCCAAAATGAAGACCCCTTGAATTTTCA